>JAVCKT010029757.1:0-25579 GCA_032273925.1 Rhynchotus rufescens | reverse complement strand
CCAGCATGATGGTAACTTCTGAGCATGTGCTGCTCATGAGAAGGAATGCAGGTTTTGTGGTACTGTTGAAGACCAGACTGGATGCTCTGCAAATAAGTGGCTCAGCTGCACAGTTGTACTTGTACCACAGAGTTAGGGTGCAACTCTTGCTTTGGGCAGTCCAAATGGAGATGCCATGGCCACCTGAGCCCACTGTACCATGCTGGATCTGGTATCTTTACCCACTGTAGTGCAGGGAGGTTGTAGCTCCTGCCGGTTTATCTTCTTTATCAAGGCTACTTCTAACTTGGCGCAGCTTTGCATGGTGTTGCCCTGCATGGTGAAGACATGTTAGATCACCTACACTAATAGTGTTTTAGGTTGGATGAGACATCTCAAATCTATTCAGAAGCAGGCATCTAAGCGTTCAGCACTGTGGGGTCTGGCTGTTAGCCCGCTTTATTTTGGATCTTGCTGTTAGTCTCGGTTGCTGCCCATCTGTCTTTTTGCAAATGATTATGGACACTCTGAAACTTCCTATACAGACAGTCTTTGTAGTTATATAATGAATTTAACCCCCTGTAACTCAGCATAAGTGACTATAAACACATTTTGCTTTGGGCTGCCTTTCATTTTCAGCAAGCCCGATATCCTCATAAGGTTAAATAAGCTAACTCATTGCTGGCAGCACATTGGCACTTCTACCTGTGCAGGAATCAAGCAGGCATCCACTCACTTCCTTGTGTCCACTGGTGCTCTGCATTCCCATACAGCAAGAAGGCTTTATACTGGTACTCCTGATAACAGGGGGGCTTTTTTTTCTTGGTGTGCTGCAGGGTATTCGGTGTTGCATGAGTCACACCATCCTCACAACTCCTGCTGCGGCACAGGCACCTCTGAAATAAGCCATGGGAATCATTTTACAGCATCACCTCACAAGTCACACACACACACGTGGAGGCTTTGCAGGGTGCCGAGCTCCGTTATTTCCTGTGAGATCCCCGATGGTAAAATCTGAGTATGATGGGGAGCTGGCACTTCAACAGAGCAGCACCTGAGGGTAAATAATGATCACAAAGAACCCAAGTGTGGGGCTTTTCAAACCTATTCCGGATAAGGCGAGAGGATGATGAATGTGAATTGATTTCCTTTAATGTACAACTACCCTTGGCATGAAAGTCTTCTCACACCAATAGCATCATGGAGGTGTCTGACTCAGAGCAGTGAATAGCATGAAAAATGCAATGTTCACAACTTCATTTGTTACACATTCGTACAGAGGAGGTACCTTTAGATTCCTCTGGCAGCTGGTGAAATCTAAACATAAAACAGTTCCCGTCTTTGATAAAGTCAAATATCAGAATCCTGAACTAAAGACTCCTGATCAGAATCTGCAGTGAAATATTTAGATGTAGGCACACAAAACTTCGTTTGCTGTAAGTTTTCTTCCAGGAAAAAGGAGACGATCAGTGTCTTGAAACCAAGCATAGATTTTAATTGCTTAGTTATTTGCCAGGAGGTAGTAGTCACTAATATGCAGCTGCATTGTACAAATTACTTCTGTAAAGTAAATGAGTATTTTTAAAGGGACGCTCAAACTGGATTTGAATGGAATTGGAGCAGCAGACTTTTTAAATCTCTTGTGAAAAGCCTAGGCATAGCCTATTACCACTGTACCGGGGCATGTTGGGAACACTAAGGATTGGGATTTTTTTCAGAACCTGAATACTGTTAAGTTTGAGCTATTTCTCATTCTGTGAGAGCAAAACAGATTAATTGTATCTCAGTCTCCATTTTCAGTCTGTTTGTCACTAGATTGGGTGAATAGGATCGTAATCCTTCTATTCAGCTGAACTGCAGCTTACTGCACTGACCTTTTCAACAAATGTATTTTAATTAGCTGTATGTTCACCTTCTTCCTAATGCTGAAAGCAGGAAAAATGGATTATTGACAGTATGGAGTATTATATATTTAACCTTTTAGGCTGAGAATTTTGGCTGCAGTGAAACCAATCTGTAAGGACAGATACCAATATTGTTCAGATCAAAGCATGGTTAATTCACAGCTTAATTGTATACATGCAGGTGTATACAGTGCACATCTCTGGATAATTAAATGGTCTTTGGAGTTTTCTGCCCTTCTTGTTTCTTCTCTTTCCCCCTTCCCATGGCAGCCTTGAGCTCTGCATGACAGGGATCTCTGGGATATGGTTTGTGTAGAGATGAGACAATAGCAAAAATGTTTGCCCATCTGCAAGGATGACTAATTTCAGTACTTTGGTCATGTACAGCCAGGCCCAGGGCCAGCTTCTGGACAGGGAAGGAGGCTGACTGGAGAGATCAGGACACACTCCAAATTGGACTGATTCATTTTAGATGAATACAGACAGGAGCCCCGGAGGAAAGTCCATATTCTACTGCAGGAGCATAGACCAACTGTTTCATTGTCCACGTGCAGCTCTAAAGAGGTTCAGAGGCTTCTTGTTGAAATGAAGAGCATGTTGTTAGATCCCACTGCCCACTGATGAGCTCTCTATAAACATTATAGAGTTTCTCACTTGAGGACAGAGTGTTACCCACCTACGCTGCACACTATGGCACCCTGCTCTCAAGGATCCTGGAGTGAGACATGGGCAGCCGAGGACTCTGGTAACCTTTTTGATCCAATGCTCTTCTTTTGACCTTGGCTTTTAAGGAGAGGGGGTTATTGTTGTCTGCATGTGTCTTCACGCTGCCTAGCAAAATGTGGCTGCATGCAATGGAACTGGTGTGATGCATATGCAATGCCATCTCTCACCAGGGAAAAGCGAAGGAGGAAGACTAAGCAGTTTGACCTCACCAAGGAGGGAGTTCATCTGAAAAGCTGAAGCTCTAACAAAAAAGGCTCCTTCCTTCAATCCTCTGCATTTCAACTGAAGTTTCCATAGCCAGACCTGACACGAGCTGCTCAGAGAATAGCTATCCACACTGCAGCCAGTGCAGGCAGCTGAACCTTCATGATACACAGCGCTCTGGGCAGCTCTGGAAAACAAGGTACTCACCACCCTGTGGGCTGCTCAAAGCATGGTTAGCACCCCAGGAGAAGGCACTGAGAATAGCATTTAGTTTTCAGGAAACATAAGTGACAAGCCATCAACCCCAGCAATTGGTTTCCATCAGCTTATATTGGCTTCATTTTCAAAGCTATGTTCAAAAGGAAAAGGGCAGGAAGCATAATGTTTCAATGATACTACCATTTGCTAGATTCCCTTAATAAGCCAGCTGTGAATAGATGAAATTGCTTTGTGAACCTGCTGCATGAAGTACCTGTTCCTGGTAGTTTTCTCATGTAGAGGAAGAGCTGCTGAGGTTACAAAACACAGTGTGGACTGGAGGAGCAATTCAGCTGCCAATACCCCAAGTTAGCTTGACTCCTGTGGAAGGGTGCAAAGGAGAAGTGCAGGCAATGCGGTCACCTTGACCTTTCTCTGGCCAAACGCATGTACCTATAGGAGGGATGAGGGCAGGAGGCTAACCCAGATAAGGCAGAACAAAATAAGTGCCAGTTTGATAGACGAGTACATACCAAGCTTTAAGCCTGGCTCCTGCCCTTTTCTGTGTGTAATAAATGAAATGACCTTCCAGTTAAAGTGTAAGAGATTGGAAAAGACAAAACAGAGCAGCAAGGCTCTGTTTCCCAGTGTATATTCACATTAGAATTCTGCTCTCACGCTCGCACGGAGGAAAACTGTGGCTTGAAGAGAAAACAACATAGCATTAAGCCATCCCAGTGTCAAATATTGTAAAAGAAAACAGTTAACGACACAAACTCTCTGCATTCTCATTACCCGCTTTGGGTATAATAGCCTCCCTCCCTCAACACCAAACAGGATTTCTTAGGGCTCTTTTGTGTTTAAGCCTCTGACTTGGCAATTCCACCAGGCCTGCTGCTCATAAACTGTAACTCCTTTGTCATTCCCAGGTATTTTCTGTGTTTTTTTTGCTTTTTATTGTGGCTTGGAACTGTTTTATGACTGAGTTGTGTTGTTGTTCTGTGTACAGTGGGTAATGAAACACCTTTATCTGCATCTTTCGTTTCGTTCTTTTAGTCTCCCAACTTAATGACATTATTGTGAGCACCACCGGGACTGTTATGCAGATGGACTGCCTCACGGAGAAGATGCTGCTTCAGGATAAGCCATTACTTTTTGTTGCCCCCACAGGCCTGAGAAAGATAGCTATTACAAACAACTTCCTGCGACAGTTACCTCATGAAAAATATGTTGTATGTCAAATTAACTTCTCAGAGCAGGCCTCAGCTAATCATACCCAGGACATCCTTCTAACGAAACGCGAAAGGTACCCAGAGTTTTAATTAAAATCAAATATGTAATTGTGCTTACTTTACTCCACAGAGATTATCTGCAAAATAATATTAAATGCTCTCCTTCCATTTCTGACAGAATAAATGAAAGATGATTTGTTTCTCAGTGTAATGTTTATTACTGGGGAAACCACATTTTAATTGATGTTGACAAATATTCTGATTTATGGGGTATATAGAATGGAAAGCAGTCCAGGAAGCATGTCTACTTAACTTTTTCTTCCTTGTTGCTTTTTATTTAGGAAAATGAGTCAGCTGTCTATCCCCGAATATTCCAGAGTCTAAAGCATATTAAAGGGCATCATCAGATTGGGTCACACCTAGTAAAGGGAGCCATCTGTTAGGGAAAGATCTGAGCAGTAGGTTATATATGGTACTCGCCAACTCAGAGAGGGCAAAAAGATCAACTGGAAGAATGGCAGCATCCAAGGGATTATTTCTAGAAAATGGTTAGCATCTAAATCATGCATTTTTAATTCATCGCATGGCAGACAAACAAGTCAAACAGTAATTGGCATGATAAAAGGAAGCTCATGCTGTATTCTACACCTTCCAGTATGGAGAGCTTTGCCTGCCAACGAGGCAGTGCAAATCTTGAAACTTTCTATTTGCAAGCACCAGAAATTAGATTTGTGGGCAACATCACACATAAGTGATTAATGCCAAAAAAAAAAAAAGTTTGGAGGAAAGCTCGGGGCTGAAAGTGGTTTGTGCAGGGATGAGTTGTTAAGAATGTTATAGATTATATGACTTGGTGTTAAAACTTACTGTAATAATTATAACCTCCTTGAGCAAAAAAGAAAAAAGAATTAAACTCAAGCATGGCATAAATAGTAGAACTACGTCAAGTATACATTGCTATGTATACTGTGGATTGATAAATGTTATTACGAATACTGACAGACTCTAGTGAATGAAGAAATATATCATACTAACAGTACAAAGGATTTGAAAATGCCGTAAGGATATTTGCTGAAGACACTCATGAGTCACGATCATTTTCATCTCTGAATAGTCAAAGCTAACATCACTTGCTTGATGTATTTTTTTATATATATATTTATACTTTTCTCTATGCTATGTTTTCAAATTTCCATTATCAAAGGAAATATTAAAGTGGCCTAAGCAGAAGATTTAGTATAAGTAGATACCAAAAGCAGTCTCGTCCTGGCTGGGCTGCCATGGGCTTATGCTCCCTCACTTAGGCAACTGGAGGTTTTTAATTCACAGTGAAGTAAAAAAATCTCTCAAAGGAGGAAAATTCTCTGAAAAGTTCCCTGGATGAGATTGTTTCCAACGTGAATACAGCACATAAGCGATGTCATGAAAAAAGTAATTCACTTAGAGCTTATCTTAAAGGAATAGTATGAAAGAAATGACTGACCAATCTGAGATCTATTTTTAAAAAGTGAATAATATGAATACACTAGAATATAGTTTCACTTCACTTTTTGTGGGGCCTCTTGCTTCCTACCTCAGGACTAGAGCTCATCTCTCCCACTCTTCACACACCAATTACCTTGTCCATGTAGATCCTTTGTCTGTAACCCAACATATTCCTAAGCAAGGATACTGAAGACCTAGCTTACAGTGAACTGAATAGGCTGTTCCTGTGGGTCTGGCTGTAAGCACAGCAATTGAGCAGACCCTGGGAAAGTGCCCGTTCAACACAGAGATGCTCAGAAATTTTCAAATTTATGCTTATTGACTTTTTCATTTTTCAGTTCATAAAAATGCTTTAAAAGTCCATCTGTATCAATCTCAATGACTGATTGCAGTGTACTAACTATGAAATGAGTGAGAACATGTAGATTCCAAAAAAAAAAAAAAAAAAAGAAAGCAGGAAATGTCTGCAAAAATATCTAAATATTTTGAAAAAAAATACTCCTTATTTTAATGATGTTTCTATATCTGCTTCTGAGCCAAAAGCCTCCAGCCAACCTGAAATGTGGTACTCAAAACCTGTTAGATTGAGAAATGCCATCCCCCAATCTTAGAGAGCTATATGAATCGATGAGGTTTCTTCCTTGATTCTATTTGGCCAGGACCACAAGGAGTTATTCATTCAACTCCTAGATCATTATGGAATAGCTTTTAGTATAGTTTCCTAGAGTTTCTTTGGCTACCACCATTGAAATGGAGAAAATTTCAGGAAATATTTACTTGGATTGACTGTATCTTTAACATATGTGTCTACGAGCACTTCCTCAAATTTCAAATTGTAATACAGATGTTACAGATCTTCATTTTAAGATTTCCAAGGGATCACCAGGACTTGTAAAAGCAAAGAGCAAAGAAACTATCCTTGTATGAAAGGTCATTGTTTGTATTTTATTAACATCTTTATTGCTAAACATCTGGCACTAAATTGGAAATCTCAGCAAAAAGCATGTTGCGTTTTATGTACAAATTGGCACCATCTACTCTACTAAATGTTGATGCTGAAATGACACGGCACCCAACTTAGACTGCATGCTATAGGTAGCTGTGGTTTTTCAGATAAAGTTAGGTGTTTTGAAATAAAAGATTAGGAAATTAAGCCGAATGTTAAGAGAAGGCTGTGCTTGGTGGTGGTGTCCAGGAAACCTCAACAAAATGTCTCCAGTGCAGCTGTTGATGAGTGAGGGCCTGGGCAAGTACAGGGCTCTCCTGGGAGAGCAGAAGGACCTGGGAAAGGCAAAGGAAGCCGTGTGAATGCAAGGTCAGTGCACCTGGACAGTCATCAACTCAGACCGCACAAGTGGTGGTCCCAGAGAGGGGAGGGTGAAGGAGTCATTCACATAGGGCTTTAAGGCAGATTGGAGGCAGCAGGAGGTGGTGACAGCGGTACAACCTGTACCTTTAGTATAACAAACACTGCTAAGCTGCCTGATCAAAAGGGTGCTTAAGTTACACACCGAAAAGGTAACTTTCTGGTCTATAAAGAAATCAGCTAAAGGAAAACCCATCCCCGATCTGTCAGAGTGATTCAGTCAGTGATTATTTCTGTGGAGTATTTGATCAAATGACTCAAACTCCCAGGCATTTTGTCAACTGACTGAAAATGAACACCCGACATCTGACTACATGCCTGAAGTCACGTACTGAATTAAGCAGTCAAATAAGTAAGGGAACTAACAGTTAGTGCACAGTGTGCTCTCCAAATGAGATCTCTTTCATCCCCAGGGAGAAAGATTGGACTGCCCTTCTTTGAACTGGTAGACAAGAACAGACACCCTGTACTTCTTCACTTGTGTCCATTGTCACTCGTCCAAGCCCACCACTGAAGGGCAGTTAGGGGGGAGGTGAGGGCTGGAGCCCATCCTCTTCTATGTCAGTCTCCGGACTGGTACATGAGATGGCGAAAGAGGCTCTTCAGGGGCTGCTGAAGCAATTTCATCTTCTCCTGTGGAGCTGTTCTCGTGCTGCCTCTGTCTCAGAGCAGATTGCCTTTACCCACCTGCCGGAACAAATGTGGGTTGAGTGATGTTTGTAGTTTGATTACAGCTTCTGTTCTGAAGTTCTCTTTCCTGAGCTGTTCCTTGGTGACCACATTTAATTAATCCTTGGCAAAAAGAGGGACTTTTTGCTGAGTATTTTCTATCACAGGCAGGGTTTTTTCAAGACTTTCACTTAGCTCCCTGAGTTGAAACTTACCTGCTCGCAGGGATTTTTTGCATCAGGACATATAGGCAGGCTGCGCTGTTAAGCACGTCACTTCACGCCTGCTTGGGGAACGTGAAGGGCTGTCCTGAAAGGCGAGGACTGAACTGGCACTTTTCCATGCTTGTCTGCACAGCTCTCCGGTGAGCAAAGGAACTCCTGATCCGAGTTCTCCCTGGAGAGTTAGGGATTAACGCAGACCTTTCCCTGTGTTCCCTCCAGGTGGGGAACAAAGGAAAGAGACTGTTCTTAGCAGGATCCCTGCACCCGTCAGGTATTGCAGCAGCTTTTTTATGCTCCTGGAGCTGAGATGCAGCCTTGCAAGAGACTAGAAATAGAAAGAAGCAGCTCAGCAAATTTTCCCCCAAGAAAATGAAAAAAAAAATTATCCCAGAAATGAAAAGCTGAAAAAGGTACTTTGTATATTGAAAAAGAATCATGTTGATATCAGGAGAAGGCTTTATCTAAACATGTACCTGCAAGTCTGCGAGGTGCTCAGTTGCAAGCAGGGAAGAACTTGCAGGGACCCTCGTGGCTCCTAATCCCATGTGCGAGTGATTGGACTTTCTTTTTCCTTGGACTGCAAGACAACTGCCTGAGAGTCTGTGGCTGCCCAACTGCTCTACATGGAGCAAAAAAGACCTGTTTTGAATACTGTGCCCTGTTCCTTTCATCACCGGAGAGAGACCCCTCACAAGCAGTAGTCTTATGTTGGCATCTCTGTAGGCATCCCTGGTCAAGAAGGTTTTGCAACAGATTCCACTCACCTAGCCTTTCCATTTATTCCAAGCAAGAGGTCTAGGTTAGAATGGAAATTAATATGTTTGTTAACTTCCCTCTCATTTGTGTATGCTAGCTTTTGTCTTATGCACAGTACATATTACAATGAATTAAAAAATAATAATAGCAAATCATGGCCTGGCAGGGATTTTTAATAGATTTAATTTTTCTCTATCATGCTTGCATGTAATCTCTAGCATTCAGTGTTTTATGAGCTTGTTATCACTCTCACAGGGCTTGCAGGATAACTGCGACGGGAACAACAGGCTCCCCCAAGACTAACAGGTGCCATTCGCTGTTCCCAAGACAAGCAGGACATGCCCTGTGTCTGGACGGCTGATTTAGCACCATTCCCATCACGGGGGCTTTTGTCTTTCCCACAGCCATGTGGAGGGGAGGGAGCATTTAGGAGAGCGGCCTGCATCACATTATCAGTAGGTGGCCTGGAAGCACGCTCAGGCTCGGCCCTTGAACTGCCCTTGCTGCCGTGAAGCTGACAGACGCCGCATGCTTTTTGTCAAAATGAAAGGTGATTACCTTCCATTGCATCGTGACATATTATGTGCGAAATTACAGCATTATTACATGCGAAATAGGAGAGCCTGAAGGTTGCCTCTGTACTCAGGCATGAGCGATGCGCGCGCCGGCTGCATGGGGGATCCGGACAGGCTGGGGCTCATCATTCTCCCCACACAGGTCCTGCCACCGCCCAGGGGGACATTTAGGGTTTGCCACTCAGCTGCTCTCGATCAAGCGCGAATCCATTGTAATGCTGCAAAATAGTGAGGACTGTCGGGCCGTGCAGCACAGGAAGCACTGTTGCTATGGTAACTAGTCCTGTATCAATTTTGTGTTTCTGTAGTAAATATATATGTATATATATGTGTATGTATCTATACATGTGCATTATTTCCATTACATTATGGTACCTTTGAAAAGCATTGTTCAGCATTTCATCATAGAATCAACAGTTTAATTTCAGACTGGGTCCGTATCAAACCAATGATCATTATTATTCTAGATGCTGTTTTGTGGCCTTTGTGAATTTAGTGATGGTCCCAGCTCAATAGATAGTGACAGGTGTCTACACTATTAGTGTCTACTACAATTAGCACTAATTGGTACCTCTGTTGGCAGCAGAGATTGGCCAGGGATTTAATGGAGATGAGAGATGAACATACTCTATCTATGTTCCTCTCTTCCTTCCCTCCCCCCACCCAAAAAAGAACAACATCTGAAAGAATTACTGGTGCTCAAAGTAGAGAAGGACAAAGTTTCAATATTTATAACTTAGTTTGTAAGCCCTGAGTTTCAGCTTAATGGAAGCATTCAATCTCTGAGACTACCAATTTGGCAGTTTTCAGGTGAAATTTTCATTACTAGCCTAATTTTTTCCAGGTGCACTTCTGCAGCTGCGACGTATTGTGCCATAATTTAGCACCTGCAGTTCTGTCTAACAGCAAGAATTTCCAACCAGGAAAACAAAGGTTGGGTCCAGCCTTGATTCAAATAAATAAAATTCAAAAAACACCCCGTTGTGAAAGGAGCAACAACAAGCTGCTTTTAGGCAAGATTTAATCAAGCAAAAGTGTTAGTGATACAATGCTGCTCACTGATAAGCACCAACAAAAAAAAAGACGAAGTAGTTTATGCATATAGCCTTTTAAAGGCTTTTCTGCAAAACTCTTTTTTTACTTAATTGTTATTTCCCTTTGTAGAAAATTCTCCCCCATTTGTTAATTTGTTTCTTTTCTTCTTATGCTTGACAAACAGCTCTAACCATGTTAAATTGTTCACTTGTGATAGAGGAAAAGGTTTTATTTTTGCCTGTGAAGTTAGTTGAAAGTCTTAGGAATGTGAAATTTATAGCAAGTTCAAAACAGGTGAATTACACTCCAAGTAAGTGTTGGCAGCTCTTTATCTTTTCCTTGTTTTCCATATTTAATTCCACCCTTGAAAGATGGAATATGCATCATTTCCCTATCGTCCCTCTCTGGTTCACATTGAGTGAAGTGTTTTGAATTAATTATGTTAAATTATTAATAGCTCAAGATTTGAAAACATTACAGGATTTGAGTAATGTTTTATCAGGCAGGAGCTGTATGATAATTCCTGCTTTTTTCATACAGTAGAGTACACTTCTAGTTGATAGGTAAAATTACAACTACATACTGCAAGTGCTAAATTCAGCTCACTGTGAACCATAATAAGGTAATGAATGTTTAGGCTGCATGTTAAGAAAAAAATATCTCCCACTAGTGAATAGACTTCAGGAGAATCAATGAAAGCAGCATTTCCTGGGTCACATAAAATGAACTGGACAGAAATACAGAACTCAGAACAACTCTGTTTTGGTAAAGGCATGAACAACACAAGACATCTCTTCTGAATCTAATTCCTATGTTTCCCTGATGCAAAATATTCTCTGATGCAGCTCCTCTGTCTGTCTGTTATTAGACAATGTCTGACTAGCAGGCCAGCGAACAGGGGAAAAGGAAAGCACTATAACAGGAGGACTGCAAAACAAGGCATTTAGCTTCTGGAATTGTTTTAACATAATGGGCCAAATACAAAGTTTATTTTTGGTTAAATCTCCTTCACATTTAAACCAGGCTATAAAATAAACAGCCACCTAAATCAAGCTATATTAATTTTGAGGATTATTTTGGACCTGCTTTATTGCACTGCAGCCCTATGATGGTGTTTAAGGGAGAGAGGAGACAGCTGACAAAAGACCTGTGAATTAGTTCTATAATTATTTGCACAGAGAAAATGGCTTCTCTCCACATTCAGCCAACGGAGTAGCTCCTGATACTTTTCATCAGCCTCGTGTGATAAACCCTGCAGAGGAATTAAACAGCCAGGAAATATAGGTTAGGCTCGTGAGACAGACATGGGCACTTAGTGCTCATTTCAGCCCCCCCAGTGTTAGGAAGCTGCCTCCGGCTCCCTGGGATTCTGCTGGTAGCAGCAAGGGAGACCTGGGCTTGAAGCCCTTCGTTGCCTTCGTCCCAGATTTATGCCATTTCCCAGGAGAGCTGCCCTACACAAGGGCATGGCTTTCTAGGGTTGGCTTTGCATAGTTTCCATTGCTTGTACCAAGTAATGAGCTATTATACAGAGAAATGAGAAGAGCCTGGTGACAGAGTGTCTAACTGTCCTTAAAAAGAAGGATTCACCTTGCTCTGACAGCCTACCCTCTGTCTTCTGGTTAAGGTCCCTGGACACTGGCTTTGCTGCTGAGCCTCTCCTGCAGTGCCCAGCTCTCCCCAAGGACCCTGTGGAAAAACTTATAGCACCAGCCTAAGACTATGATTTTCTAGAGAAGGTAGAGTACCTAAAAGTTGTAATCTTCCTTGGGAATCCAGAGCCATTTGAGTAAGAAGTCTTAGTGCAAGAGACAAAATATGTATACATCTGTGCCTATATACGTAACCATAAAAGGTTGTATTTTCAAAGATATTTAGACATCTGTTGAGTCATGTAACTGTGAGAGTGATTTTCAAACGTACTTTAGTGAGTTTGACAGCCAGTTCTTACTTCAAAGAGTTATTTAGACAGCCAGCAGGATTTTCAAAGCGTTTATCTGCATCTCTGCGTATTGCATGTCTGCTGAAAACCCAGCCCAAGGCCTTTTGGAGAAGTATCATGTGCTTCGTATGCACTTACAATATTAACATACACATCCACTGACTGTTTTCCAGCAATGTCCACAGAGACAGAGTATACTCTTAAAGCCATTTATCTGCATTCAGGGCTCTCAAGGATCCAAGTTCCTGAGGACTAGTCTTGACTAAGGTGGTCCTAAGCTTCTCCAAAAGAAGTCAATGCTTTACTCCTCTTCCAGTCAGGAGGTTCTCAAGCTTTTTCACTGCATTCACGCTTGGTAGTCACTGTCTCAACATTGCCTCCTGTCCTTGCATTGAACTCTTAGGCTTGTTAGACATTTCTGAAGGACCTGGCTCAACAAATCCAGTCTTAGCAGTAGCAAATTAGAAAATGGCTCCTATAGCTTCTTTAGTATGTGGATTTGAGCACAATATCCTTTTGCTGTCTTACTAGACACTTTTGGAAAAAAAAAAAAAAAAAGAACAAAATAAGACGAAGATGAACAAGAGGAAGAAAAAAAGCTAGAGAAGTTCTTACAGGGCTTGTAATTAGAATTTGTCTTCCTGATATACAGTGAAGCAGAGGGTGTAACATCCCATCTCTCTTCTGCTTATTCCGCAGTGTCACAAGCGTTCGTGGTGTAATCAGGATACAAACTGGCAGAACTGAAGCAATCTGCTCTGCAGTTGCCTTTAGTTCAAGTTCTCATTGTCTTGTAATTAGCTGGAGTGAATGCAGCTCCCCAGCAGCACGCTGCGCGCTGTGACATGCTTTGGAACGAGGCGCAGCGCTGGAAATAAAAGAGCTTCACTCAGGGTGCCAAAGTGCCTACCGTAGGTGCAATACCGAAATTCACTTATTATGATCCCTCTTGCTTAATTAATTCCATTGATAGCCATTCACGTTCAGCAGCGCTTTGTTGACATTCTTTAACAAAGGTTTTTCTTCTCTCCCACTCTTTTTTTTGTTTAAACTAGAATAGTTTTATTAGCTTGTTTACTTCAGAACAACGTGCCATCTTTGATTAAACTCCATGTGGATTTATAACTATGTCCTCCCCATGTTTCTGTGACCTTTACGGCACATCTGATAAAAATAAAAGGTCATGGATTCCAAAAGAACTGGTCTAATAATGTCAGACAGGCTCCCCTCAAAGTGTGTGATTTCACTTCCTTCTTTGTCTCTTCTTTTCTTCCCTTTCCCTCTTTTTCTCTCTCTTACTCTCTTTTTCTGCTGTTTCAAAGTACGACGAAAATTAACATGAATAAAATTAACGGTTTAATTTTGCAGGAGAAAGCAGAGGGTTTACAGTGCTCCACTGGGGAAAAGGGCTTTTGTCTTTGTTGATGACCTAAACATGCCTGCCAAGGAGAAATATGGTGCCCAGCCTCCCATTGAACTGCTGCAGCAATGGATTGACCATGGCTACTGGTTTGACAGGTGCAATAAATATTAATTAGTGTGCTTGGCTACAGAGGAGTAATGATATACACTGTTTCTCTGAAGCGTTAAATTGTAGTGTTAGTCTTTTATAATTCCTCATCTTCTCAGTCACAACAGGAAAACACTCTGAGTTACATGACTCCCTGTATAGGAAAAGGAATAAAGGCTTATATGTTGCAGTGAATTACAACATGAGAAAGGCAAGCTTATATGGAAGAGAAGCACAACACACATTTTCATGTTTTTAAGAAAACACCATCAGTATTTAGTCTGGCACAAAACAGTTTCAAATAAATTTTTAGCTCTTGGTTGTTAAGGACTAAAACAAAATCATTTATCTTTCAGTGAATGACTTTAAGGTTAAAATACAGTTAAAGATGCTTTTCTAACATGCAGATAGGGTCTAGAGGGAGCATGTGTAATTGACTCAGGCATTTTTCTGCATGATTCAGGATAATACAGGTTGTTAGAAAGACTTCAGATTTTCCCTTGCTTATGTCTCATATGTCTGGATTTAAAAGGAGTTGATGTCGTTTCCTAGTTAATCTGTGCCTTAAAAAAAAAAAGAGAAAGCAGAACAAAAAGAATAAAAATGAACATTACTTCAGAGGTGCTATTAAAAAGCTAGATTATCAGACAAATATAACAATAGTTTATGATTAATTTAATTATACATGCCAAAGATATAAAGCTGTTGCACTTGTACCAGAAGAAAGGACCATTACTTAAGAGCTGGCGTCTTGTGTATGAATTTATTATTATTACATTTCACAATTATTTTTAAATCAATCATTGCTTATACTATTGTACTTAGGATATTGTTTTATAGTAATATGTATCTAAAATTATGTTTTCATTTTACATAGTAGTCTCAGAGCATGTTCCCTCTGTGTTTTTCAAAAGAGAGAAATGAAAGTTGACAGGTAGTGTCTGCATTTCAATTGGAACTCCTACCTTTCCCTTTACCCTAAACCAAATAAAATAAAGTCGTCAGGTTTTCTGAGATACCATACGAAAGAATAAGGAAATGAAAAAGGAGAAATGTGGGAGTTTTCAAGTCGGATGTTTTCTTGAAACCATAGAATATTTCTTAATATTTTCTAAAGGAAATATTTTTATCTTTCTATACTCAACTTGGGAAGCAGTCACTAACTTGCATCTATCTTTTTCCACTATAAAATCCCTCATTTTTCTAATTCAGCAAAAATCCCCTCCTTTTAGGAACAATGAGGCTTCTCATTATTGGAAATGTTCTTTCTTCCCCTTCTATAAGCCATGAGACGAAGTTTGGGAAGATGCAGGTGGGGACAATGAGAAAACAAACTCATGCCATTTTAAGTATAAAGGTTTCACTCCTTTATATACTTAGAATTACTTGCGCTTGTGGATGCAGCTTGTCACTCTTGTCAGCTTGTCTGGATGAGAAATCCACACAGAAAGAACAATTCAGGGAAGTCGGTCTTCTCCGGGTAAACAACAAAGCATTATTTACCTGGAAGGCAAGAAGACTGGCATGTTTTTTTCCCCAATGACAGTCTATAACAAGCAAATATTTGCTGATAATGTCTGACAATATAGCCACAGGAAGAAGCAGCAGAGGTAATTTTAGGTAGAATCCTTTACTGTCAAAGGGATCCATGGCTTTCTAAGGTGATTAAACTGTTGGCAGCAAAGCCATTGAGGATACTAAATAGGAAAGATTTGCTAGTAAAAGAACCACTCCTGCCTCAGAGCTTGGTTTCTGTCACACTATTCGTATGGTTGCTGCAGACACTGAAAAAGGTTCCTGATTTCATGCAGATGAGCAGTCCTGAGGAAATCATGCTCCTGTGTCGGTGTTGTTCATCAGCACTGACCCCGGATGACTTGTCAGACAGCTTTGACAGAGATGTAGCAGTCTCAGAGAGATAAAATCATACTAAACACATGAGGTGTGACCCCAGTGAGGCAATGACAGAAGCAGTGTAAGAACAGGCCCAACACGTGTAGTGCGTGGCCAGGGCAACAGGGTGGGAGGAAAACAGGGGACCTGCTAGGGACTCTGCAGCTGTAGTGCCAAGTGCAGGAAGGCAAGTCCTCATCCTTTGAAAAAAGTCATTTTTTTTCTAGTCAATAATCAAGAGAACTTTGAAAACAGACCTTTGCCTGAACAAGCTGATTTGAGGCATCCTTTCATTTCACTTCTGCTCTGGTCCTACAATTTTCAGTGACTTCTGCAGTCATATAATGACCCTCAGACTGTTGATGTCCAAAATGCCAGCTCTGCTCCCAGCCTGCCTTGAATACAACAAAATACACAGGACACATGAGGGAAAAGCAAATGGTATAAACTTATTCACACCACATTTACCCCACATGACAACTCCTTGAAGAGCACCTAACTGGATATTAGTAGCTCTATCACCTTTTTGCTAACTGAGCAGAGCAAAGGAGCAGGAGCGAGAAGTTAATATTATCTGGCCTTTGGAATACCTCTATCTGGCAGAAGAACAGAGTCAAGGGTCCTTTGGCAATGTTCCCTTGACAAAACTCATAGTATCATATGCCTGCACAGCATGAAGAACCCTGCACCTTTGAAAAAGCATCATGAACTAATAGAACAAATCATAAGACAAGGCTCCCTTTCTTACAACTGCAGCTCTTATGACTTTTAATCTCCTTCCTAATGATTTGTTTATACCCTGTTGTGAACCCACAAGGAGTACTTGGGTTTGCTCATCTAGGGTTATTTTTGTCTAGGCACATTGCACTTAAAAAGTCTACTGGGGGGTATGCCCTGAATATGTTAATGAAATGCTTTGACAAACATGTCAAAGTCCTGCCCAAAGAAGGTGTCTGCATGTGGCAGGAGAATTAAAAGTGCACTAAAGAGGGAGCAAAAATCTAAGCTTAGTTTTGAACTAGAAAGTCTCACTGGCTGCAGCCCCGTATATCACCATCATAGGGCAGGTGTACTCAGCAGGAGGAGCAGAGTAAATCTGATTCTGAGAAGTATCATCATCATTTTATAACCACAGCACGTTCATTCCCATGTTCATTTGAGCATCTGTTATATACTTAGGTCTCTGTATTCCAGCAAGCCTTAAGTTATGTAAGTAGTTGCACATCTACATCTAATAGACCATATGTTACAAAATGGCTCTGAGGTGGGAAAATCAGGATGGGCTCAACATGAGGCAACTTTACGGTACCAGGAATGGAGAAATGGAAGAGAGAGATAGCAATATAGAGGAAAAAAATCCTATCTTAAGGTATATACCATGTGGTGGGTAACTTTTCTCATAATGACAAAACTTTGTTATTTGCTGATGACGGAAAAAAAAATAAGAAGCACCACCTGCCTGCTTCTCTTTTTCTCTCTCCTCTCCTGCAGTCTCCCTGTACATGGATTGCTTCAATTACTGCTATTTTATCTGAAGAAAGGCTATATTGAAAAAGGTTAATTTTAAATACAATATAGGTTATTCTGATATATTTCAGAAGCAAATCCTGCACCCTGTGCTTGATCAGACACTCTGGTGCCCTCAGCTCATATTGTTTTTGAACTACTTCTTTCAGTAGTGCAGCTCCAAGAAGCCATGAGAAACTTGGTAGATATGCTTTTAGTTTGGTGGATTCATTCTAATCAGGTGGATTCATTCTAGTCCTAGGAAGGATTTTTCTTAAGTAGCATTTAGCCTTTCAAATTGGCTTGGAGGAATGTGTAATCAGAGAAATTTATAAAGACAGTCCATTCTACATTTGGGCCTGTGCAGAATTAACAGGCTATCAATGGTAAATTAAGGGTTATCTGTCCCAGCTCCTTGAGGAAGGCAAGTCGAGGCAGTGAGAGACCAGACAAGTCAAGACAGTGTTGTCCCTGGGGAAGGCTGATGGACATATAGTAGCCCTTGCTGGAATTGAACAAGCAAAAGAATATCAACCAGAAAAATAGGACTTTCCTCATCACTGTGCTTCCATCCAGGTATCCCATAAAATAAAGAATATATTGCACATTTGATAAATTGTGATTCTGCTAAATCTTGTATTATATTTTCTGTTCCTGTAAATCTCATATATTTCCTGGGTTAATCAAGGACCTGTTCTTTCATCTGTTCACTACTTGCTTCTAACCACTTTGGAGAGAAAAACACATGCGCATATATAAATATATGTGTCTGTATATGTATGTGTGTTTGTATATGCATATGTATGTAAATATAGTTAGCATAATATTATACAGGTAGCAAATAAATCCGTAGATGTTTATGTCATTTCACCTAGATTTGAGCAGGAGAAGGAAGCAGTCCATTCTGTGGGTCTTTCTGTCATAACAGTTGTATGCACTCTTAAATTAGCCCCTTTTCTTTCATTTACCACTCTAGGAAAAGTCACTCCCTCCTTCATGCCCGTCACTCAAGAATCTGTGACTTTGGCTGGTTGAACTTTGAAGACTAGGGCAGGGAACCTCACTCAGCTGTCAGTGCAAGCTGCATATTTGTGAGAGAAAAACTGAAATGTACCAGCCATGCTGAATGAGGACAAGAGGAGAGGTCTGGACCCTTGCAGACTGGATAGACACATGTGACTGTACTGTGGATAGTCACATAAGTGCCTCTCCATACTTCTGTGGGGGATGCAGCTGAGGACTGACTGACCAGGCTGGCAGTCCCTGCAGAAACTTACCTGAAGTAGCTCTGAACCTACTTGAAGGACAGTCATGGCAATACAGGACTCTGTGTGGGATGCAAAGGCTGCCTGAATATCTGAGCAAGTGCTCAGCTGTCTGTGCCAGCCCCTGAGCTGTCCCAGTTACATAGATAGCATTACCTAAGCTAACTCATTCATCAGGGGCCTAAGCAGGTCTCCAGAGAGTGTTGTTGCAGCAGTGTCTGCAGAGAGGAAAAATCCTAAGAGTGCAGGCATCGGGCACTTGGGGTTTCAGCTCTGCTAATGAACAAAAACATATCATGAAATGTGGAAAACTTGAGATTGGCTGACTATCCTGCAACTTTTCCACTCCCATATCCTGTTCCTCTACCTCTTGCATCCATGTTTCTATCCCTCCTTCCCAGACAGAGTTTTGGGGAAAAAAAAAACCTCGAGCCACACTCTTTCAACTTTAGCCATAACATTTCATACTCTTCTATCTCAGGTGGTTCTGAGATGTTGCAGACATATAAAACCGAGAACATTTGTGGCCTCGGCTGATGTGATCTAGAGAGTTCTCTGGGACTTGCCCATACGTAGTCCAGGCTGAGCTCTGTCCGCCATCAACAGAGAAACTGAGGCTAACTTTCTGCAAAAGGACTATTGCAAACTGTTTGGCTTCTCTGTGGGGCATAGAAGGAGAAAGGAAAAATATCTTCCTCTTCCTCCTTACACGATGAATGGTTTGAATCTTGCTACAGCAATAAAATATTCTGGCAGCATCTAAAGCTGCATTACACAGTGTATCATTTATTATTTCTTCATGCAGTCATACTTATCATGAGATTATAAAGTTAGATTTATGTATATCATATTTTGAAAATTACCAGAGCCAAATGTGTGGGCTATTTATACTTGATCTATTAATGAGAGAACTCACTTGGCAGGCACAAAATAAGACAAGAAAAATATGTTTCAGTTCTTTCTTGGATTCTAGATTTTGGAGAGTATTCATGTTTAAAAATTTCAGAGTTCTAATCTTTTTAATCCTCCATCATCTAACATGCTATTTTAGAAGTCCAAAAGGGAATAGAGTGTAATTCTCCTTAATGCAATCCCCCCACTTAAAAACCTAGCTTGAATTGTGCAAGGGAGAAGAATGAGAGAGAGGAGATTCAGTTCAAAATTCACTTCTTTCTATTCATTTGTACCTTACAGTTGCACCCGTGAGGTCTTTGTGTGCTTCATACAGAACAGCTCCAAGAGAGATCTATATAATGGAAGAAAACACATCTCCTTGGATTCCCAAACCTAAGGAGTGAAAGACTCAGATTTTTGGGAGGCACAGACATGCTTGTCCATCACCACCCATCGTGACAGAGTTTATACAGACTGTATGGGATTTACCAGTGTGTTGTTCTTCTTCCTTTCTTCTCAGCAGCGTTATCCTACACAAATCCTTCTTTGCATAATGCAAGATGACTCTTCTTCTATATGCTGCCTTTGTGAAATCTTCAGGTAGATAATGAAGATTATCCCACAGTTAGTGAGTGTTTATTCCCCTCAAATCTGGTTCCTCTAGCATCCCTTGACCCTTCACACATTCAGTCTGAACTTTTCACTGGAACTACCTACATTCCTCTCCTTTTCTCTCCCAAATCTTTTCAGTTTCCGTGACATATTATACTCTCTGGACTGATAGATAGTTACTTCCCACCATATCTTACGGTTTGAACTCTATGGTTCAAACTCTATGGTTTGAAAACACAAGCTCCTGCAGGTCACCAATGAATGAATGGTGTTAAAAAAATATGTATATAATTCAAATTCAAGATTTTTGTTTCTGAAATGATGGGATCAGAGGTGTTAGTCTAACATTTTGGGAGTGTTGCTGCTGCTGCCTCTTACATCAGTGCTCTCAGGAAATGGCACATGCATTTAACAGTTTCTCTTAGCAAACTCAGATACACAAACAAGACCATCTCTTTGGCTCTATCACAACTATTTTTGTTCTATTGCTCACTGAATAAGAGCATCTGTGAAGTCGTCAGACATTTCTAACAGGAAAAATAATATTCCTGACATGAAATCAAGCTTTTTTTAAAAAAAAGAATTTTTAAGAATTAAGAATTTCTTGAAAGAAATTAGCAAGACTTATGATAAACAATAGAAGCCGGTAAACTGATTAGCTGAAACATTTTTAAACTCTTTTTCTCTGTTGAGAAGTCTGAAACAAAACTAATATTATTGGTTTTGTTTTGTATCTTTATTATATTTTTTTAAATCAAATTGCACTGGTGTCACTTATTTTGTTATTGTTATAATAAAACCTGCTGTTTTATTTCTTGATCCAAAGTGCTCCCTAAGCTCAGTGGTACAGTTTATAGTCTATTTCTGTCATGCAAATAGCATTTTTAGCCAGAGCCTTGTTTACCTTCTCCACTGCTTTTATCTTCAGCTTGGGGACATTTCAGGGGACAATGAAGGGCAATGACTATGGAGAAAGGTCACACTTTGATAGTTTTCTATTGCAATGAAACATTCTTAATCAGAGGATAACCAGCTTAAAAAGGCCAGTCCACTGATAGCTCCATAATATTGGGGGGGATTTGAGTGAGACTTTCTAAGGGAAGAAGCTTGTGAATATGCATGAATCTAACTTTACAGTCCAATAAGAGAAGAGCCTCCATTTTGGCAGGAGGATCCACAAGGCTGGAAGAGAGGACAGCTCTTGAGTGCTTTAGAAGAGCTTGACAGTCAAGACTGGTGAAGAAACTTAGTCAGAGAAAAGCAAGCAGGAATCTACTTTATACATATTTATTTTGTGTGTTGTGTAAGACCAGTGAGTTTGGAAACATTTGTGAGGCTTTTGTGTTGGCCTTTTGGTTAGTGCATATTTGTGGACAACCAAATGGTAAAATAAGGAGCCCATGAAGCTTGAAGACTGGGAAACTCCCATTAAGAAAAGACTATATCAGAGCTATCATGATGGGCAGTCAGGCTCCAAGATCTCTAAAGGGGTTACAGGGTAATCCATGCTGAGGAAACTTGATATAAAATCAGAAAACAGTGAGTTTTCAACTACGGTTGGAGCAGAAACTAACATTTCCATTACTCTTCTTTGTAAATTCTTTCTGTTAGTAGAGGTTTTAAGGGTAAGAATAGGTGTCTGACACACACCGATGATCTGGGGTGTCACAGAAGAGAATCATAGTCCCTGCTGATGCCCGTTATCTGCTCCAACTTTGCTGCCCCTTTCTTGCCTGCTCTGACACTTAGGCTCTCGGTCCCCTCAGACACTGCTGTGTTTCAGATTGCAGAGGAGACGCTCTCCTCAGCTTCTGTCATGCCTGGACAGAGCCGTGCAGTTCTCTAACAGCAAGCCATAAAGAAGCTGAACAACCAGATGGACTGATCCAGAGCCAGTCACGCTGCGCTTTTCTAAGGCTCAGGCATCAGCCACACTTGCTCAGGCATCACCCCCCCTGCGTCCCTCCCCTCGGCCCCCCCGGTTCCCCGAGTTGGAGTTTTATGGACTGGAACAAAAACGCAATGAGGCTTTCAAGCCTTGTGATGCTGCAGAGCAGGCTCTTTCCTTGCCCACTGCATGTTTTAGGTTGAAATTACTGGCAATTTTTAGGAGAATGGAACTTGAGAGCTGTGACACTGACACAATTCAATGAATTGTGATGGGCAACAGATTGCTGCTATGGCATGAAGGGGAGAAGGAGTAAAAAGGGGCACTTGCCCTGAACAGAGGGAGAAGAAACAGACAGTAAGTAACCAAAATTGCAGTTAAGGCTGCTTAAACGAAATAAAAGAAGCATGCAAAACAAAAAGCAAGGGGAAAGTACTGATTTCTAAACTACTGGCCTTTTCCTAGGAGTCATCCCTGCCTCGAAGGACAAATCAGGGTAGGACATCTTCTCGTGGTGCTGTGGGTTTGTCTGCCTGGAGACAGCAATTCATTCTTTAAGTTTTATTTTTTTCTCTGCCTGAGTGGCAGACCAGAGATTAGGCCCATTCCTCTAATTTCTCTGGGAATGCAAATCTTAATTTGCTATTTGTTAAATGCTTAACCAAAGTCTGAGGTCCTTCTTTTAAATCCAAACACTTAGAATAAGCACTGTCAGGCATCTATTTGCTTCAGAGAACAGCTCTTCCTGACAGCCAAGGAGATGCAGACAGTTACCCTTTAATACCAGACTGTGCAAAGCTCCTTCCCTGGCCCCCCCTGCACTGCATCTCCCGCCTCTCATTTGCAGTAAACAGCACAGCCTGTCCTTATTTTGTGATATGACTCTATTCCACTTGCAGAAGTGCACTTAGCAGCACAAGGATAGTGTGGGGTGCCTTACGCCATCCTTTAAAGACTTTGTGGAGGGAGTACAGGCAAATTCATTGGGTTGGAGGGGGTGGGGAATCCGACAACAACCTGAGCAAAAAAAAAAAAAAAAAAATTAAGTCATTTCTGAGTTGGATATGAGGAAGACAGGGATGTGGCATAAGTAAGGATGTGCTCTTGGTTGCAGCTACGGCCCCTCCTGGTGGTGGAAGGCATGCAGAGACTCCTTGTTCTTGAGGTCCTTCTGATGCAATCCCCATGGATTGCGTCCCTAAGGAAAGCTGGGCAAGTACCTTTCCTCTAGGAGCTGACTGGACATTTCGGTACAGAGTTCGATGTATTTCTGAAATCACAGCCAGATTTAAAAAGATAAAAAGCTTAGCAACTATGCTACTGCCTTCTGTGTGTATTGTCAGCAGCATGAGTCAAATCCTCTGCCAGAACCAATGCCTAGTTCACCCAAGGGAGTGAAGCAGACCCCTGTATTCGCCTAAAGGGAAGAAAGCAGCACCGTGAGTATAATTCTTAGACCAAGAAAGAGGAGAGAAAGGGGAAAAAAGGGGAAAAAAAAAGCCCACTCATATGCATTCATTAAAATAAGTTCTCAATGGTTTTTGTGTCTCTAAGTCATGCATTTGCTTTTTCCTACATTTAGATCACAAGCAAGGTCTGTTTAATACTCTACTGTATATTCAAAAGTAACTAAGAGCAAGTGTTTTCATAGGAAGGGGTAGGCTTTTGCTGTAGGCAAATGCAGCATGTCCTGCTAAGCTCCAAGCTGCTTGATATATAGCCCTGCTCAGGAAATGGGAATTATCACTAAATTGTTGCCTTATTTTACCCTTCAATAAAAATAAAATTGACCTATAATGATGAAAAATTTTATTACATCTCTATTACAATACACTCTCCTAATTGGTATTGATCTTCCCTGCAGTACCTGAAATGCAAGAAATGATTTCAGCAAGATTTGAGCTAATATGAATGGGAAACAGAAAGAAGGACTGAAAATGAAGAAGGGTAACAGGGAGGTGTAAGTACTAACCAAATGTATGACTTCTTCCACAAGTATGGAAAATACTTCATGCAAGGGGGAAAGAGTGTGGAGGCCAAGTAGTCTGAAACTGAAAATAAGATGAGAAATAGCTTGCATAGAAGAGGAGTAGAATGAAATATGGAGTAAGGACAAATTTTAAAACACAATAGAGGCTATAAAGAGGAAGTTTTTAGTGAGCTATTTCAGTGGGCAAGCATCAAAAATGGATTTAGACGGGAATGCAGCTAGTATCCATCAAGATTAGATGAGGTGATACAGCTCTCAGAGCCCCAGTGCTCTGCCAAGAAATGCCTTTGCAGGACAAGGTATGTTATAGAGAGGTAAGGCTAAATAGCGGCTGTACTTAGCTGAAGAACATAAATCTTTTATTTTTTTTCTTAGTTTGTGTTCATCTCCTTCAGTTTATGAACTTCCAATTACCCTAAACTCCATGGTGCTAAGCAAGTAGACACATTCTCCTCTAACACAGGCAGTGTTTGACAACCCAATGGACTGCATACAAGATAATGTTGTTTTCTAATAATACAACCCCAAATGTATTTATCCGTCCACAGAGAACTAGGTAAGGTAATTAATTTAAATGTTGATACATACGGATTCCTTGAAATGGAGAGCAACATTAGTTCTGAAACATAAGGTTTGTAATTTAGTGAGGACAGTCGGTGTTCTGTGGAAAGCCTGGTTAATCATAGTTTTTCACAAGCCTGGTCCCATCCTCATAAACAGAATAGTGTAATAATGAGGCTCTCTATCACCATGTCATAATGGAGCAAGGAGGGCAAAACTTCATTACACTCTTTTGACTCACCTTCCATCAATGTGAACGAGATAAACAGAGAGAACCAAAATATTCCATCAGTTTCCAGATATGTAATTTAGTTCCTCTGTAGTGGAATGTTCTTCATCCTTCTTCAGCAAGCAAGAAGAAACCACTGAGACACGATAACCCTCAAACCCAAACAAACAGGCTTGTGTGTGATTTTTCACAAAGTTTGCGAGTTTGAAGCATAAGTCTTAAGCAATGTGAACAAGACATTTTTTTTTCCATTTTAACCTTACTGGTGTGTATTCATCCAGATTCCTTTATAGTTGTTCAATGACATGAAGGACGATAGTCCAGCTGGATTACAGGTCCTGATTTGAATCCCTGAAATGTTCTTGAATTTTATTTGAGCACAGCCCAAGGTCATATAGAATATGTATAATTCTCAGTCTTCCTTCACTATTTAGCAGCATTAGAACATAGCAGGTCTGAAGTATTTCGGTTCTTGTCATGTAAACTTTAGGGTCTAAATTATTCCTGACTTGCAGGAAATCATGTTTTGCAAAAAGCTGGAAATTATTTTTTTAAAAACATGTTCCTAGTGATTTCACACAGTGAACGTACTTTTTCAGAAACTAATTTTCATTTGCTGTAATATTGTGCCATGGGATATTTTCTGAGCTCTAACTCTGCTCACTGCATCTTTCTTCAAAAATCAATGAAATGGCTTTGCAAGACCACATTTCTGGGCAGTGATATCCAAGCAATAGAGGGAGCACTACTGTAACTAACACCCCAATCTCCAGCCCTGCCAGTGATGCTGCTGGCAGTACAGATAAGGAAGTCATTATGGGAAAGCTATGCAGGCCTCTTTCCATAAGAACTGGAGGACAAAATGATTGCCAAACGGTGCCAAAAGGAAACCTAGTGAGGAATCGTTTTCAAACCATTGTGTGGATTTGACAAGAA
>JAVCKT010029753.1:2959-16195 GCA_032273925.1 Rhynchotus rufescens | reverse complement strand
ACTTAACCATCAAACTCCCAAGTGCCTGTTCCCTATAGTTTCCATCCCACTCAACACATTTCTCATGAGTTTGCTCTGTGTTCCACTAAAGTACCACCACCCATACTTTTCAAACATTAAGTACATTCTGTTTTTCTGGCACTTTTACAAATAGATCAGCATGTTACTATTTAAAAGTTTCTAACCTCACCAGTCAATCAATTAAAAATTAACTAAAATAGTAAAAGATTGTTTACTTGGAAGCAAAATATTCACCAGAATGAAACTTAGACACTTGCAATTTTCTTTCAGCTTTTAGCCGAAAAGTAGTGAGGAGCACCTTTTCCTGACATTCAGGACTACTTTTAAGAACAAATTCCTCCTTCTTAAAAAAAATCAGTACTTCCTCATGAGTGAGGAAGTATTCTAAGTTCATGGGTAATTGTTTTTTAATTCAATGAATCCTCACACTGAGATAGCATCATGGAGTGATGCCAAGGACTCTTCACCATTTACTAAACAGAGGTTTCTTCAAAACCTATAGTGCTGTCCTTTGTAAAGTACAGTGGCAGAACTCAGTCTGCCACTTTACTTGCACTGAATGAATCAGCTATCTTTAAAAATACTGCTAGTACATTTGTAGACTTCCATCACTCTTTAGAAGCCCTGAGTATCTGCTAATAGGAAGTGAATTAATGTTTAAATATGCTCATCACTTTCAAATGAAACAAGGTCCATGAGTATTCTACATGCTTTACCAAATATTACACTTAATGGCTAATTAGGATGTAAAAGCATTGAGGTTTTTTTCATATTAGTGTGTATTCCTCATTAAGTAATTCTCTGGATACCTTTTCACATAAGGGAGCAAATTAATTCCCTCCTGTTGTTGATTTAAAGAATTGTTAATAGTTTTCTTAATAAGAATATGATTAATACCTAATCTAGAAGTCATCACACGGATGTTTAGAAAGCCATACCTTTTTTTCTTCAAAAATTCATCAGGAGCAAGGTCTGAAATGGTAGTTGGCCCATTAAAGTGTGCTTAACACTTTCTAGGATACTGTATTTATCTCACATTATCATTGACTCTTAAAGTCAAGTTTCAGCATTTTATTTTCTAGGACTTTGCTTCTTTGACATCACTTTTCTAATTTATCCTTCCAGGAAAATGAGATCGTATAATCCTATTGCTCTAGATCTGCAGGACTATTTTCATCACACAAAGGAATATGAGTACTAAGAGCATGACATTTTATCAAGTTGTGTGTCAAGTGTTCTTTAGTTTCGGCCCCCTAAAGACACACAGCTTCTGCAAAGTTTCTAAATACAATTGCAAATATTTTGCTCCCTAGAAATGTACTGATAGTAAATGTACTAAACAATAAAACATCATCACGTAACCTGGACACTGGTTTCCACACTGGTCTCAGCATTCAGTGTCCCTCCGTCAAGGTCCATGTGGATGTTCAGAGTTTTTCCCTCTGTGGTTCGTCTTTTTCACACTGAATAGCTCTATAAGTCTCTATCTTCCCAAGCTCATTTTACTGAAGAAAACACAGAGAAGTAGTGAGAATCCAGTATGAGAAGGTAGATCTTAATTACTACCACTCACTATAAATTTAATAAAAACTGTATCTTAGGTTTCCCATGTATCTTCTACTTGAATTACAGCATATAAGAGCAATTTTAATGTCAACTGAAAGTCCACTGATTGTCTTCAGTAGAGCCTCAGAATAGACACTCAACTGAAAAATTAAATGAGGGGAGACATATCATCAAATCATCAAAAATATTAATGGAGGGGATACACATGAACAAGTCAAGAGGAAGACAGCAGTAACATGCATTTTGGTTCCTTTTGTCATTTTCAATATAGATCACCAGCAGGAAACGCTCATAATCCTTCACTATGCAAAGATTATTGTATATCTGGATCAAAAAAACAAGTCACTTTGCAGTGGACTGGAGAAGTCAGGAAGTGCATAAGTAGCATGTTGAGATTGCTTGAGAGGAGTTATTCTAACTGAAATGTGACAGTTTGCTGTGTAATTTTGCTCAGTGAGGCTTTTCCTCTTTTGAAACCTATACACTACACTTACAGTGTGTTGTATCAACAGATGAGTTGTCAGCCAATTTTTTATCATCATTAATTGTCAATTAACATTCCTTCTCTCTCTCTTTTTTCTTTTTTATTTTTTTTTTTTTTTGTGTTTTTTTTTTTAACTGCAACAGTGCGGGTGTTGGACGAACTGGAGTATTCATAACCCTGAGCATTGTGTTAGAAAGAATGAGATATGAAGGTGTTGTCGACATCTTCCAGACTGTCAAAATGTTAAGGACACAACGGCCAGCCATGGTACAGACAGAGGTGAGAACAGTGTCCGTATACAATAGTGATGGAAAAAGAGGTGGAGTGGAGGGAGCATTTTCCACAGTCAAGAGTGCACAGATGGAGACTGTGTAAAATGTGCATACATTTATATGTTTAGTGACTGTATGGCTACAGATTAAAATTTGCCATCAATGCAGTGCAAGAATTACTACCTGTTATGATGGCAGTGCTCCTCCTAAGGTTCGTTTGGGTCATGTTATCTCCTGAAGGAGGATAGAGCCTGCTAGAGGAACAGCATAACCAGAACAGAAAGGTAGGGTGGCATAAGCACACATCTACAATGCCCTCTAGCACAGCTTTGGTATTTTCCTGCTTCACTTTTCCAGGAACTTGGAAATTTTTCTTGTTGGCAGAAGCTCTACACAGCCAAGATATTGTTCATACAGACCAGCCATTTTACTCAGTACCTACTGTGTTCAAATAACAGGAAATAATCATCAGTAAACATTAGCATAGATTGTAAATTAATGTCCACGAGAAATTAGAAAAATATTCCCACATAGATGTTGTCAACTTCTGCTTCTTTTTCACATCACTAAAATGTTATTTTCAATTAAAGCTGTCAACTAGCTTTATCAAAAAAATTATACTTCGCAATTCCAAATACACTGTCACATTTAAAAGATGTTGTTTAATATTAACCAAAAAAAGTTTGAGGTTCAGACTTCAATTCATCCTTTTTCAGTGACATTCATTCCCGTACAAAGTAGGCGGAAAGCAGGAGGCCGCTGGTTCACTGGGTGAAAGAAATATCTAGAATGCAATAAATATATAGCAAGCTCCACATATGCAAGTAGATTGACATCTAGTGTGAAAACATTGAACTACAAAGCCTATTCTGCACATAACCTAGACCAAATTAAAGAGATGAAAAATGTATTTTCTTAACTATGAGAAACAGATCTTCCAGGTACAAACATTTTAATCTGTTTTTATATAGTTACACAGAGCTAGAAAAATTCTGGCCAAGATAACTGATATAGAAGCATCCCATGACAGACTGATACAAAGTCTTATAATATTCTTATTTAACATAATGTTTTATTTTAGATGACCTGTATGGATACAGAAGTCCTAATACATCAATCTCCAGGGACCCACATCTGTCATAAGCAGTATGTTTTTAAATGGATGCATTACACCTTTCCCATAGTTCACAACTTACGATTATTCCTATAACTATCTTAATATTACCCTACAGAAAGATTTGCAGAACTTGGTCATTTTCTTATTAGACCAGAAGGTGACAATCACAGTCTCTACAATACACTAATACATATGAACCCAGCACAATTACTACATTATTTTTGGAACATCATATGTTAAAACCAATGCATCTCCACTTTGAAAAAATGATCAAGCAGAAATCACATTACACAAAACGTCACACATTACATTAAAAAATTCAGACCATATCCAGTTTGATCATTTATGTGCCAAGGTGATTTCTTATTTTTCCTATCATTTTTAATTGAAACTGGCTGTATGAAATCCCTTTTGTAACACTTTAAACATTTTACATCCTCTAGCTGAGTTGGCTTGTTAGTTTCCCCACATGCATTTCATTTTGTGAATTTCTTTACTTGCTTACAATGCAGTATATCTTTGAAAAGCCTGACTATTGCCGACTTTCCTAGCACTATTCCATTTCTTAAAAAAAATCCAATAGCCTTTCTACAAATTTTCATGCTCTTTACAATTTCTCCATATCGTATTTCTAACTGCAATCTACTGAGAGCAAAAAGATTTCAGTGATGACATTTAAAGAATCTATGCTTCATTTTGATAGTTTTGCAAACCATCTATATTATTATAATCATCTGCTGATTTTGTCTAGCACTTCTTGGGCTTAGACGTGGCAGGTGATAAGATACCTGATCATGCACAGTTTGGTTGTGAAAGGCTATTATTTTCTAGACTGATCTTCCCTGGGACAGCAAGAAGGAACTGTATGCCATATAAAGCCTTTTTTTCCTCCAATTTTTGCAGTACTAGCGAGGAAGGAAGTATAACTACTAAAGAGAAAAAGCGAGGCAATATTTTAACAGTGAATCTTAAAAGCAAATGAGTCAAATGGGAAATAATTTTTTTCCAGTATCAAGTCCAAGTGCCCTGTAGCACTGGCAAAGATTTTGGCCTTCATGCAATGCCCTGGCAGTCTACTGACCCCCTCTTATCTGCAGTAATTTTTGTAAGCACCATGCCTAGAAATGAAGTTAAACCAGATGTTAGTCAAAGATTTTTTTTCCCCCCCAAGAGCTGATTCCACGTACCAGCTCTTAATGCAGTTTATCCATTTCTGCTCACCCCAACTGTAATTTCCCCAATGCATTTAAAGAGGCACTTCTAATACTAGTCAGGAAGGTCAAAGAGTAGCATGTTTCTAGAATAGACTGCAAAGAAATACTCATATCCAATTTCTCATTTTCTTCTCTAAGTCGCAAATGGAATATGAGTGCATGAGAAGAGGCTTCTGGTCAAGAAGAGATATCCATATGTGTTGAGCTGGAAGTTAAAGGGCCATCAAGCTATTACTCACACAGCTATTCTAGGGCTTTTGAGCCACAGCTGATGTTCAACTAGTTAATCAGCTTACTCATGGGCATGTGTAACCTCTACCTATTGGTTTCGTGAAGACTAGACATGAAGGCTTGTGTATGTTCTCAATAACCACCTAGCATTCACAGAAGCGTCTGCAACAGTGGAAGGTTTTTTCAGAAGAAAGGCTGAAAGATAAAAGTTTTGGCCTAAATCATCAAATCACTCTTTTCTACCATGTGAATTGTTAAGAGCCATTAAACAGCTTTTAACATGCAATCTACTTTCAGCCAAAACCAGTTTACAAGCCTCCTACCAAGAACAGTTACTTATGAGCAGCTGGGGTTTAGATGTCGTCCACGTGTATGTTCACACTCGAGGTATTCTTAGCGACACACTCGCAGCCTGTCCACCCCCTTCCTTATGCTCAGTGTACAAATACACTAGATGGATCACAAACATTGCCACTTAATTTCCCTTTCCATTAGAGACTTGAAACTGAGAAAACCTCTGCAAAGGCCAAGAGGAGGGTCAGGAGTATGGAAGTGATTGCATATAGGGACAATATAACCTAATGGTAAATAATTTTATCTTCAGTATTTGAATAGCTGCCCCTGCTCACACAGGGATGCTTTCCTTCAGGAAGCACAAGAGCAAGCACATGCCTCTTCCGTTCAAGCAACAACCTGAAGCAAGGTGCACTACCCACAGCATTCGCTTGGGGTGACTGAAACAGCATGAAGCACTGAAGATACAAGCCATCTCCTGACCCTTTTCGCTACAGATAGTAGAGAAAAATATATTTGAGCCTACTGATAGAGCATGTGCTTTGCTAGATGTGCTGGGATAACAAGATCTTGGCAGCTTTGTAACAAAGCAGATCACAGGCTGTTATCCAATTTGACAGTCTCCAGGGGGAGATCAGTTACAAACACAAACAGCAAGTGTCAGGAACTATCCAGAAAAGTTTACATATGTAAATGACAGAGAAGAATCTTTTGCCTCCAAAATATACAGAATGTTAAGTCTTACAGAAATAAAATCAGATAAATGTCTTTACCAATAAATTATATAGGCCACACAATTATTCAAAGAACTGCCAATGTGTCTTCCTATTCTGCTTTAAGCCCAGGACCCTGAAATTCAGGAGGTTAAGGGCACAGCAGCCTTTCAACTGCAAAACCCAAATGTGCCCATCAGGAATATGGGAAGCCACATGCTGCAGGAGCTTGACATTTTCTATTGGTGTCTGAGGTTAAGTTATCTCTGCCTCTAAATGCTTCACTGGACCACCTATGCAGGGTGGAAATAATGTAGTCTCCACCAATTTACAGCACACAGAAGAGGAAATGGTAGGTGCTGAATCTGGTATGAACAAAGTTTGTGTTCCCTATGACAAGCAGAGAAGCTCCTGCATCAGTTTGATGCTTGACAGCTTCTTCCTGCATCATCTGAGCAAGTGCTGTATGTCTGTCCTGTACATAATGTAGCACCTACTCAAGGGCACAGTCATAAAGCTTTGGTATTTCTTGAGACAAAAATATCCAAGCTATCAAGTTGCAAGAATATGCTCTGCATCTGATGAGATGCATCCACCCTAATCAATCTGGAAGGGAAAGGAAGAAAGGGTATCCATTTGCATGTGCCAGTTGCTTCAAACTGCACCACCGCCAAGGTGAGAACTCCGGGAGAGCATCAGATTGGGAACAGTTTCCCAGCTTGGTTTGTAAACATAAGCAGTCTGGCAGAGTCAGTATAGGCAAATGCTGCTGTATAGTCTAGAACAGGTCCAACAGCACTTCTCTCCAGGACAGAAGAAATTAATTATCATGAACAGGTATTTACCTAATTCTAATAGAGAAAAGCCTTCACAGTCAAAGGTCAGCAAAAGACTGTGCAACCTGTCTAGTGCCGAAAAGAATAGCATGCAAGACAGACATATGCTTGGATTTTTTCCTCAGTAACTCATCAAAATAGAGAAACACATCCCACTCCACTGACACATTACTGCTACAGCTAGTACCTGAGTGAAAATCAGGAGTCCAAGGGAAGGATGTTGATCTAGTAACACCCTGGCTACAACCACAGCTACTGATGGCAGGCATCTGAAGTCTCTCTAAGTCATGAAACCTGAATTGATACATAAGGTTGACATGTAAGTTAAAATAATCATGGTTCAGGCCAACACCTTCAAAGTGAGATGACTAAATATGTGAATGAATATTTTACTACTATTAAGAATAAATTATCCATACTCCTTAGTACTAGAAAAAACACACTTGCTGTCATGCAGGATAACCATTCTATATCTCCTGACATTAGCAGATAAATCTCCAGCAGATTTTTATAAAAATCCCTATTAGGATAACTAGGAATGTTTGTAGCACCCACATGGAGGTACATATGCCTGAAGACTTGAGTATGCTTCTCAAAAAACCTAGAACAAAACAGAGATACCATAAATGGAAAAACTGGAAAAACCCACATTAAAATATTTCCCAAGTCTAAAAGACTAAAATATAAAGTTGATATAAACTGAAAGCTGAACAAATACCTGTTAGCAAATTATAAATTGATGACTGGTTAATGCATCTTGTTTTTCAATAATGACCAGGAAATGCATCTAGAATTAATTTTGAAATATTATTAGCTGTGCCTTAACACTATATGGCAGCAGACTTGAAGAGCATTTTTTGATGCTATTACATTTAAAACAGTGAAGCAATCAGCCAGAGTAGCTGTGATGTGGAAAAAAGGTAAGTGCACAGACTGAACTGGAAAGTAGAATCCAGCAGAGAAATGTTTCAGGGTAAAGGAGAGACTGAATTTTTATTATATTTGTTTCACATTGAACCTGCTTTCACTGTAAATATGAATTTATTTCTAAGAGAAACTTTATTTTTCAATATGCTTTACCAGAATATGTACTTAAATGCAAATCAATTTACAGTTAGATATTACAGCATATTCAGTCATTTCAAGTCAAAGATGCATAAATTAATTATGGGCCAATTTGTTATACATTAAGCTATTAAATAGCATCCTAAACCATTCATTAAGTTCAAAGTGATTCTCTGGAAAAAAAGCACAGTCAACACAAATAAATGCTTAGAACTGATTACAAATTCTGAGCACAAATTCTTTTTCTAGGCTTCAGCTAATACATATACAAAAATGTATTTTGAACAAGCAAAAACATGGGGAAATTAAAATAGTTTCCATATCAATTATATCTTTCTAGAATTTACATATTTGAAGTGAAATAACTTGTTTGCTAAAACCAAGCAAAAATTACAATGAGATTTTAAGTATCTGCTATTATTTTACCTTGACACCAAAGTGCATTACTACTAAACTAATATTGAACAGTCAACAGCAGATATATGATTTCTAAAAACAAAATTCTTCTATTAGTGAAAAAGTTGAACTATTATCCCTAAAATATAAAACTTTCTTCTGTTGGTTATCTCAACCCAAAAAGCACTAGTAATTACTGTGTTCCTATAACCTAAGTGATATTTTAGTGCTAGACTACATTTTTAATGAGTAAATCTGATACCTTAGATTGGGTCCATATGTTAACCACTCATGTCAAAAAAATGACATTTTCTAACTTACATATGACCAAAGGCTTGGTTTTAAAGAAAGCTGAGGACTCTTAGGAAGCTCTGCTTGCTGAGTCAGAAGCAATGACTTCAGGACCAGCTCTGGAAACTGCAAATACATTTGAAAAAGGGAACAAAACTACTCAGAATGCCATTTGTGCAAAGCCACAGAGCATAAAACTAAGTCTACACGCTGAAGTAATACTTTCCAGACAGTAACTATATTGTACACATCAGGTCAACTGGAAAACAGTTTCTTGGCACTATTTAAATCCTACAGAGCTCTAAGAAGAAAGCTTAAAAGAATACCAAATACCAGAGACGTTGCCAACCTCTGATCCATCCAGTTTTGCTCCTCAAGCTAATGATTTTCGGAAACTAGATCCGTGCAAACAAGCAGACATTAAGGGGGAAAAAATACCATGGCATTTTGTTTTGTCCTAGCAACCCCAAAGTAAGAAACTAAATAGAAAAATGCCTGATAAAAATCCATAACTGCACCCAAGATAACGACTCTGGAACCAATACTGAAAACAAATCAAAGTGATGTATTTTGAGAACACAAAGCTTAAGGTTTTCCTCAGGTATCTAAGGGACCTAGGGAGTAAGTGTCTAGATTTACTTGACTCCATTTACTAGGTCTTATGCATTAGACAATTCATACTTCATTATGTTACGTTTAAAACATACCTAGCCAAAACAGTTTGTGAAGAAAAAGAATAATTCAAATTTCTTATTTCTTCCTATTCTGTACATTGTTATTTTCTCATCGTGACTGAAGACAGATAACTTAGACCATAATCATAGAGACAGACTTAGTGTGCAACTACAAAAAGAAAACACTACTATTTCAGTGTTTGGAGAATTACACATAGCATTATGTATATTTTGTAATGAGACTGTCCCAGAAACTTAAGGTTCTCGCTCTAGCTTCAGGTAAAGCTCCAGCCCAGTATCTCAAAACAACATAATTCAGTTGAACCTGCTATCATAAACATGGATTCAGGATCTGTTTTTAAGTACACTGGGTCTGATTTAAAAAAAAAAAACAAGAAATAGCTTAGTACTACTTCCACATGAAGTACTTTATTTTCACCAGCCTTTTTCCTTCTGCACTATCAGAAAAAGCCATCACAAGATGTTCAGAACAGAGAATGCAGTGACCCTGAACAGATGTGGCCCAGAACAAGAAATACCTGGAACCTATTCATAGCTCTGACTAAACATCACTATTAATCTCACAAATTCAGAGTAGTAAAATAGGCAAAAAATCATGAGACCAGCTAAAATCCTATGAGACCTTTAACACACAAAATTCAGAGGTTTTACTTGCCTTGGGGTTTGGCATTATCTTAGTACCACCAACTTTTCCCCTGCAATATGCAGTGTTAGAAACCTCTTTGTAAATAAAAATTCAATAGGCTTGTACTAGGAATAAGGCTTTAGGAAAAGTGTCAAGCATTTTCACAAAATTCTTAGGTAGCAATGCAAAAGGCAACTACTAGTCATTAGCAAATTAAATGGCATAAATAGGCTTGAAGGCAGCCCTCACAGAATAGACTGTTACTATTATCTGTAAGATCAGTTAACAAACTAAACTTTCTGGTTACTTATTTTATTCATCGAGCTACAGAATGAGCTACACACAAATGAAGTTATTGGCTACAGCAGTGACCTTTTTTTTTGCAGATTTTCTTAAATTCTAGTACTTTTCTGAAGAAATTTATTCTTTCATCTATCTTTAAACAAATCCATCTGTTGCAATCTGTGTTTTGAAGAAAATCCTATTTTACTTTCTTTTTCTTAAAGGAAAAGTCCAATGCTAAACAAAATGGACTCGTTTTTTGCTTAATCATCCTGTACCAGAGGAAATGCCCATTTTAAATACTGCTTACAACAGCAGTAATGTGCAAATTACTACAAATGTGGTATATACTTAAAAATTAGTCAAACACAAATGCTTGTTTTAAAGGTAGAAGTGTTACATTACATTGATGAGGGCAAAAATTGTTTAAGATGTAACTTTTCTAAACGTTAGGTTCACTCGACAGACTGAAATACTGGAATGAGGGGGCACCATGCTTACTCCTTGTGTGCCGAGCAGTGCAGCTCTGCCCTTTGGGACCCAAGGTTAGCCGTGACCTTGAGAGCAGTTCCAAAAGCCACTGGAATGTTACACCGCTGAGCCGCTTTGAGAGGACCGAAGGGTTACCAACCACCCTGCCCTAAACAAGAAGCATCAACACGAACCTGAAACACACGCTGTGTTCCACCCTCAGGGCAAGCCGGTGTCACCTCTATTCGTGATTTCACTGCTGCTAACTTGCACTTGAGGATTTGCCTAATCTTCTGGCCAGCTGAACATGACAACTCTACATTATATTTTAGGAGGTGTGGATCAGAGAACTTAGTTCTACCTAAAGACAGCTGTTTAAAATTAACACTTGCTATGGATCAGATATACTCGGACATCAATGCATTACTGAAACTACTATAAATTCTCTGCCCTTTCCCACTTTGTCCTTTGTGGCTTTTTGAGGCCAGCAGCAAGAATTAATTGCCTCCCAGGGATGCCAGTACTGCAAGCAAATGCTGTGCTGCTTGGCCCCAGGCTTGTATTAACCAGAGGGAATACATTCTGCTTTCTGTGCTCTGCCACTTTACTAATAAAATATTGGGTTACACACCACATATCACCTGGCAAAGGAGGAAGCAAATATGCCCTTTCTGTCAAGTGCCCTATATTTCAAGAGTAATATGATGTGATTCTGAACAGGTAATGAAGCAGAGTAAGGCAATGGCTTCCCACACAAGCATCATGGTGTAGAAAGGGAGATCATGCCCAGACAGGTCTGTGCATGCAGAGGGCTCCACTAGACACCTGGGCTCCACACGTGGAAACAAGCTCTCCATTTTGAGACTTGGGTCATAGCTTTGATAGCCACAGCAGCTGGGAAAAGATTTGGAGCATTTTAGTAAGTTCTATTTTCAAACTACATCGTAACAGACTTTTCGTGCCTTTCTGCAGGGAGTCACATTCTCAGTGACATGATCCCCTTGGAAGCAGACTAATTTCCACACAGGACTCCAACTATGGCCATTAACATGGTGTTTTACTCTGCTGGGAATGAGGAGCTACAGCCCCGTCAGGAGCAGGGAGCCAATAGGGCAGCACAGCCTCCTCCGGGGCTGTTGCTGGGGTGGAGGCAAGAGGACATGGGGCAGCTGGATCCCTTCGGAGGCAGCAGCAGGGCTGGGAGCGCCCCGACCTCCTGGACACAGCCAACACTGGCGTCCAGCCCAGCAACAAGCAGGTTCCTGCCCGCTCCGTACTTGGCCATTTCCATTTGCCACCCGCAGGCATACCCGGCATGCCTGGCTACCAGAAAACAGCCATTTATAAACACACTTGCTTGTTCTAAACATGAAATAGCAAAATATTTACCATTTTTCAGGATGTATGTGGCTTAATATTTGTGTTGCTCACCTTCCAGGTATCCCAGGTTGGGGATAACAGCAAAAAATCTTTAATACTATCTAAAAACAATAAACTGGGCACAAAGTTAAACAAGAGTTTGTGTTACTCTAAACTTAGTAAATAGCTGACTAAGTTCAGACAAAGAAACATCTGATAAGATAACATACTATTTCAGTAAAAAGCCTACAGGTCTGCGAGTTGACCAGTGAGTCTCCAAACACTGAGAAGCCTGCTGTATGCTCAGACAGCATGGCACAGAAATCCTGACTGCTTCCAAATCCCTTTGAAAGGATAATGAAGAAGGCATCACATTTCATACACGATACCCTGAACGCCTGCTGAGCTGACCTTGTTTACAAGTACTCACTGAAACCATTAGTAGCTTGTACTTGCCATTCCAGACTGCTATGGCTCAGGATCCATCCGTGTGGACACTAGCCGAAGACAAAATTTCTGTGTAATTGTCCAATTGATTATCATTAATGTTAGCATTTAACAAAAAATGTTGATAACTAGTATTAAAAAATCACTTTGTATCTATTGCACAAAAGCTAAAAAAGCATTTCCTTTCTGATTAATAATAGGTATAAAACAGATAGTCAAATAATTTTACTTTGTTTTTAAACTCTAGAGAAACAGAGGGGCAAAGAACCAAGTGGCAAAGGACTGGAGGAAGAGTCTAGAAACAAGATGAATTCATAGCCTGCAACACCTTCTGTGTGATTTCAGGCAAATCACTTAACTGTGCTATTGTTCTTCATTTGTAAATTACGGCTTTCCCCTCTTTCGCATCATCCTTTATTATTTATTCTTTGATAGGAGGACCTCCTCTTATAAGAGAATAAAGCAGCAAAGCAGATTGGGATCCTGAGTCCCATTTTTTCTTTGTATTGTTTAACATCAGTAGGATTTTAAGGATAGGAAAACATGATCTCTCCTGAACCCAGACGAGAAGATTAAAGTTGTCATGACCACCAGCTGCTCCCTCCTGCCCTCCCACTGCAAGTTACATACAGTAAAACTGATGAAAGGAACTTTGAACACACATTATTTACTTCAAGAAATGAAATTAGGTCACAATGATTAGCAATTTTAACCTGAAAAACTATTCTGCAATCTAGCTAACAAACATCCCACATATTTCCAGATTTGCTACAGTAATCACCAAAGGAGGTATGGAAATAAGCAGCTAGAAGAAGGCTTTAGTATCTTAAATAACTGAAGTTAAAAGCAGAACTGAT
>JAVCKT010029752.1:0-17771 GCA_032273925.1 Rhynchotus rufescens | reverse complement strand
AATGTAAACAAATAAAAAACCCAAACAAATAAACAACAGTGAATGGATTAGTTTTCTGAAAACATTGTATATTCCTGGCCAGAATCCAGATTTTTCCATGCTGAAATAAGAAGCTATGAAAGAAAGAACAATTCATAACGAGTTTAGAGAATAAAACGACAGGACTTAAAATAATAAAAGATACATTCATATAGGCTGTATCTCAAGCAAAGAAAGCAACATAACTTCATAGGTTGTGAGATTGAATAAACACTCTTGCCCCCTTTAATTTTATAACTGCATACCTGAATTGATGCAAATGATTTGTGAAAAAAAGAGAGTACCAGACTTGGATGTTTCAAGAGACAACAAAAACAAAACACAAAAACAAGCCTTAAAATGAAAGACTGGATGAGTTCTCTGAACCAGATGATAACACAGCATAGGGAAAACCTTGCAGGATACAGCTGCCAGCAACTTTATAGGACAAACCTCTTTCCCCTTCTACCTCTCTCTTCTCTGGAAAAATGCACAGTAAGGTCAGGCCTGCACAAACAGCATCTGTCACCTCCCACCATCTCTACCCGTTGCATTCACATTAGAAGAACAGGATAATACATCTCCTGAACACACACATAACCTTTCGGATGCTACTGTTAGCATCTACCCGTAGTAAATACAGCTTCTAGAATAAAAACATTCTTCTGGGATGGGAAAGCCTCTACTGGGCTCTCCATCACTCCATAAGCAGGGACCTCGCCGGAGATCACAGTGATGCATCCTGACATTTCTTAACAGAGAACATGTAGCATGTACATAATAATGACTTTAAGCTAACAATCACATTTAACTTTTGCCCTCATTTATTAATGTATTCACTTGCTGAGAAGATTAACATGCTCCAAACTCAGAGTGTTCAAACACTTGTCCTCTTTTCATGGAGCGGAGGCCAAATTACACACATGCATGTTACTATTGAAGCCAACCAACAACTCAACAAAATGAAGATCAAAACTGGTGAGTGGTACTGGAATACCAAAATACCCAAAACTTGAAGGAAATTACAAATAGCAAGACATTTACTCCCACCTGCACAAATGATCAAAATCAGCACACGGGATATGATAACAAATGACATCAAATGGTTTTCTAGTAAACATCTGGCAATACCTCTTCTCTTTGAGGGAAGATTGTCAGCATGCAAGCCAGAAGATTTTACCTTGTTGAAGGAAGATGTTTTCTCCACACCTTTTGTACTGTCTGACTTGCTGTTCTTCTCTGAAGAATCTTTGGTTTCCACAGATGGTTTCCGGGGTTTTTCAAATATGTTAATCCCCAGGATCTGGGCTACTTTATCAAGCTCAGATTGTTTCTTCTCTGCTGCATCAGATTCTTTATGCAGCTCTGAAATCTCTTTCATAATATTCTCTTGTAGCCTGTTCACCTCAACTAACAAGGGGTCTTTGTGTCCATCCTTCTCGCGACGTTTTTTCCTCAACATCTCTCCTGAGCCAATCAAGGAAGTAGAAGAGTTGGAAATGCAACAGAAACAAAGGTGTAAGATCTGTAGAACTATTCCATCAACAAGTAAAATAGTAATTTTAAATACTAGCATTCAATTTTGAGTAAGCAGCAAAGACAGAAGTGACTCTAAGGCATAATATCACTAGATCTGCAAGATCCACCTCTATTAAGGATTGCTTTAATATACACTCCTAACATTGCATAACAGAAGCATTGTAACATAACAGAAGCATTGCAATCCTTGAGAGAAAGGATTTGTGTGAGCAAAAGCAAATTCGTTTTATAAGTCAACCTTAAGTTAAATCCTTAAAAGATTATTTTCCAGGGAAGAGAGAAATTAATGTTTACTCGAGTCAAACAGACGTTTGAAAACAACACAAAAAAAGAGGCCCCCAGTGTCCAGAGAAGCCTTTTCCTTCTCCGGGTGTAATTCATGAAGATTTGAAAGGCCACTGCGGAGCCTTCAGTTGGCATTTTTCACTTCTTCTAAAGAACCACTTAAATGCAGAGAGTGCCGTTCATTTAACTTATCGAGCTGTCAAAGACGACGCAAGTTGAGCAAGTGCTTGATTCAATTTAACAGCTATATGTCAACATCATTAATTTTAGTATAGTAATTAGGCCTTTGCTTTCTCAAGAGTTCTGCACTATCCAGTGCTGCCTAGCAGTAGTTTTAAAATACAGACTATTATTACTTTGGACTTCATGGCTCCTAGAAGGTACTGACTGGGATTTGTGACATGTCTTGGTGAAAAAGAAAAACAGGGCTGTGGAGGGACTGTACCTTGTTGTTTACGAAGCCTGTCCAGCTCAGTCTTTAAGTAATAAAGCTTCTTCTGCCGGGCTTCTCGTTCGTTCTTCAGTTTCTCTCTCTCTTCTATCACCTAAACAGAGTGGAAGAGGACTGGATTTTCCTCTTTTCCCAACACAGGTTAATCAGTCTTGTGAGAATAACAGTAAGGCCTCAGTTTGCCACTCCCAAAATATTAACCATTATTCTTAACATGTTCTCGAGTACTTTAATACGATAAATACATCTCTTTCTCTGCATTTGCTCGTACTGTATCTGTATTTGTGCTTCAGCCCCATGAAGCTGATTTTTTCCTCTTGCCCTGTTTTAAGCAGGCCCATTTATTAGTGCTGTTACTGTACTTAAACGTACTAGTATAGAAATTTTAGTTCAAGTTTTATAGCTCAGCCACTGATATGACACGACAGGGAACACGGCTCACAGGAGCCTGCGAGCAGCCGACGCAGCCATTTCTCAATGCAGCATTTTGCATTTCCCAAAAGTGCTCTGCTTATCCAATCACTTCCCAAAGCACTGGGGCTCAAGTGCCTGCCCTTTTAGAGAGGTAAGATGAGTGCTGCCCAGCTCTTCAAAACTCCTGCAGCACCTTTACAGGGAGCAGATTTGACCAGCGACAAGAGAGCCCAAAGCCCCTCACCTTGCTTCTTGCTTTGCCTCTGCCCTACTTGAGTTCATGTTTTTATTTCAACTTGATTTCAACTGTATCTGAAATTAAACCCCTTGATGAAGTTAGGCTCTTGCTCAATAAGGCAAACACTGCTATAAGGAGCTGATAAAGAGAGTTTCCATATTTCTCCACTGATTCTCAAAAACAGGAAAAATTAAAAAGAAACAAAAACCCAACCTTAACATTACTTTCACCATGCCCCTAAATCTCAAGAGAAAAATCACAATTTGTTACCTTCACAATGCTCCTAAGGCTTACTAATGGCTCCTTCCTCAAACAAACAAGAACTGATCCAAGGCCTTGTTGTCAATAGCCCTCTGCTAGGGCAAATGTGGGCAGGGTCCCTAGAGCAGACACAGCATAAACCACTGGAAGGGCTTCTACCAACAGCTAGGCCAATGCCTAACTTGAATGCCTCATGATTAAAAGAAAATAATAAAATAAATGGGAAAAAAAAACCATGTTAATACAGCTATGATGGTTCTGCTTTTTGGTTTTTAATTGCCAGCAAAGAGACATCAACTGACGGACGCAGCTTTTATGCTCCCAGTCACCCCATGTAGAGCAGCAAAACTAGGGAGCAGACCCAAGCCAAACAAGTCCACGGTGAACATAAAGCCCTCGGAGTTCGTAGCAGCTACGTGAGCTCCCGAGTGTGCAGCAGGAAACCACACACCTCCAGCCAAAACACTTCTTCCCAAAGTGCCCAAGGTCCATCAACACCAGCTGTGTCAACTGAAGAAATTACTACTCCTGCAAGCAGTTAATGCTCACTTATAGACCAAAAATTGGAAGTGACCTCTTCTCTTGAGCCCCTTGGATCCAGTGGTCCATCTTGCCATGGTCTGATTTGTTCTGAGGAGGGGGATTCAACTGAGCAGTAAAAAGCCTCCAGCCTCTGCCATGTGCTGCTCTTCTACTAGCAGGATCTACCAACACAATTTAGCATTAGCCCTGCTGTACTGAAAGAGTCTCTCTAATGCAGATATACGCCCTTATTTAGCATCAAAGATCAATCTGACACTATGAAAACTCCCCAAAAACTTGCAGGAATTTTCCAGTCTTCTGACAGTTTATTAACTATAAGGTCCCCCTTTAAAATATGTTGTTTTACCCCCCTTCTCAAAAGATCATACAACCCAAAATGTAACTATCTAAGGGAAATATAAAATCTATTACCTAAAATGATACCAGATGCATAAAGCAATGAACAATTTACCTTAATTTCTTTTAATTTTGTGATTCTTATAAGAGGTAACTAAAATAAATGCAGTAGGAAAATGGCAAGCAACTGAGTGCCTTCTTTAGCGCGTATTTACAAGTGTCTAATACAGTCATTGCTGTGGTATTATTTTATTATATAGTACAAACCACATAGCCCAAAAAAATGCATCTCCTTAATACAACCTACATCCATCTTATCAAGCATTGGCTACCGAAGTTAGAAGAGTTATTCAGCTTTTGAAAGAAACTGGGATCTCCACAGACACACTCTTTACTTGGACACCTCATTTCAGTGGGTTACCCACTGGAAAGTACAGTAAAGACGGGCTGTGGTCACCATGTGCTTTTTTCTCTTTGTTTTTTAATAAGCTGTTGCCTAGTCCTAAAAACTTCAGCTTTGTGCTTGGTGTTGAGCTTTTCAGCTCTAACCTAGGAGCTTGTAGCACTGTACTTAATGTACTTAAATGTACTTTTTAAAAACTGCCATGGAGTAATAGAGGCCAATGCTTCGAATTTTTAACAAAAGCAAATTCAATCCAAATGCTTTTAAACTAAAACCTTTCGGGGGGGCGGGAGGGCGAAGTGTATCCAAGGAGGAAAAGGCCTTTATACTAGCAAGCAGTCCAACGTATTTTCACATATATTAGAAAGAGCTGAAAGATATACACCAAAAACAACACAGATTAAATTCAAGCAACCTATCCAAGTATCTCCAGACAATTTACTCACCTTCTGCTTCTGGGCTGCCCGATTTTTCTCGTCCGACATCTTTTCCGTGGTGTTTTTGAGAGGATGTGAGGACAGCCGGAGAGGCGCTTTGGACTGAGCCGCCGTGGTGGGCACGTGAACAAGCGCCGAGCCGTCTCTTTTTATATCAGGGACATCTTTGTCCATAGAGACCGTCTCGATCACCCGGAGATTGGGACGTGTGGGGTTTGCGGACATGGCCATGGTGAGAAGCCCGTGGGTCTCTGGCAGGGTAGGATTAGGCTGCTGGGCAGGGGGGTACATGGGCCAACCGGGGGCTGCATAAGCCATATAATGCCCATATGCATCATATCCTGGGGGGGGCATTGTGGGAGGTGGATAGTTTGGGGGCATTTGAGTGGCTGTGAATTGAGAATAGTTGGGTATTTGGTACTGGGAAACAGAAGTGGGTGGAGGTGGTAAACTAGGAGGAGCCGGTGGAACCGAGGGAATGAGAGATACGGAAGGAAGAGTCTGTTCTGGCATACACGGAGGTATCTCCTGTCCCGCCGGCTTGCTCTTAGTATAGTCCGTTTTCTGAAAAGAGGATGAATCTTTAGGCTGCTGGAAGGAGACGGGAGGGGAGGCCGAGCGCTGCTGGCCCGATTCTGGAGAGCGCGTATCGCTCCGACTGCGCCGCACGTCCCACGAGTCCAGCCTGCGAGCGTCTGAGGAGCGGCGCTCGGGCGAACGGGACGTCACCTTCTTGCCGTGAAGGCGCTCCTGAGTGCGGACGGCCAGCTTCCCGATTTCAGCTACGCCGATGTCTAGTCCTATAGTCTTGAGTAAGTCGTGGATCTTGGCATACTCAGCATTAGGCTCCTCTAAAGCATCCAACTTGGCAGCTGGAGCAGCTGCAGGAGGTGGACTCACTTTGTGGCTTACTGGCTCATTGCCACAGCTCACTAGGGGCTTCTGAACAGGGAGGGATTCAGTTTTGGTGTCTTCATCCTCATCACCATAAAGAAATCTCTCTTCATCTTCAATGTCAGGAAAACTGCGCCTCCTCTTCTCCTGAGCACTCACCGAGTCAGCCATCATGCCCAGGATGCGGGAGAAGCCGCTGCCATCCTGACTGGCCCTCTCGTGGGGCAGCAGGAAGTCGGCGTGGCGATCAGCAGCCTCTGGCTTGGGCTCCGCTTTCTCCTTGTGACTTAAAAAGCTTCCAAACTTCTCTTCAAACGTGAAATTGTCCTTGGCAGGCCCAGAAAACGGAGTCCACCCATATAAACCGTCCCGCAGCTCCTTGTTTGTGGACTCCACAATGGAGTCTTTGTTAAACCGTTTGAGAAAGTTCTCCACTTCAGAGGCAAAAGGAGACACATCGCTGCTCTGGGGCAAAGATGGATGGCTTGAAAGAAGAGGAAGACCCTTGCTGGGAGCAGGGCTGCTTGAAAAGCCCTCAGACTGAAAGAGAGAGAAGTTATCATTTATTATAGTACCTGGTGAGGGGGGGCTTACCTCAGAGAACAAAGGAAGGTGAACATTTCATGCTTCTCGTTTTAAAAAGGAGTTTAAAAAGACAATGTACAGTTGAAAAAGAATGGAGAACACAAAGCAAGACACCTAGCGACCCTGGAATGAGCACTGAAAGCTCATCTAAGAAAATACATAAAATCATAGTCCTGTTTTACTAGATTTTCCAGCAAGTTTAAGAGCTGAAACTTTCAGATTTAAATCCTGTAAGATAAACCAAACTGCTTTGAGTTGAACTATACACAAGTAGATTATCATGCCTTAAGACAGGTAAAAGCAACTGCACTGACCTTATTTCCACTCAGTTCTGTCTGTCACAGATATACATCAAGAATGTCACACTAACTAGGATTACCAATAATACATGTTGGAACATCTCCTGAGATAAACATGCCACTTGCAAAACAAGACAGATGAGTACAAAAGCCTAATCAACAGTGATGTGCTGAAATGTGAGACAAGGAAGTACTCCATTTATCACTGTGGTCCCAGCTGGATACCACTCCAATTGCTCTAATTTTTAGACTGAAGTGGTATAGTTTGAATATAAACTAAGTAGAGATTATCCCAGCCTATAGAAAATTGGTAAGAATGAAGGAAACTCAAAGGTGTTTTCAGTTGGTAGGACCAAGAGTACACCAGGTATACTAAGATGCACTACAGTTTCCTAAAACTATACAAAAATAGAGGCACTGTGATAGGCACAGATCTTCAACTGATGTTCTGGCTCTCTGGGCTGCAGGAGGCTCATAGCACTTGCTATAAAGCCAGGCCTGAACCCAGGGTCTTGGACTAATTTTCAACAAGGACGTTTCATTATGTCTCAGATTCTATATACCCATGATTCTTGGTTAACTTGGTTTCATAGTTGAAACGTTCTAATGCAGTTTTAGCTTGTACAGGCAAGCAAAAACTGATCACCTGTCCTCTCAAAGACACAAAAATACGACGACTGGACTTTTTCTCTTTAAAAATCAATCCAACATTTAGTACCACAAAGCCATTGTTTTGGAAACCACAAGCCAAAAGCCAGGCAGAGAGATCAAACCTGAGCGGGAGATTCTACTTCCATCTCCACTCGTTTCTTCAAAATGGATTTTTTGGGCATGGAAGGTGTTTCCTCCGGCCTGTATGTATACCGAGGCTCAGCAGTCTGTAGTGTGTTGGTCAGACCAGGGATCGCATAACCGCTCCCTGGAGAATCATGATCCAGGTTTCTGGTGCGCTCCTCCTCTTCTCGTTTCCTCCTGGCACGGTCAAGCTCTCGAAATTCCTCATTTAGGTAGGAGGGGCTCGGGCTCCTACTGCGGCTTCGCCTGCGGTAGTTCCGTGTTCCTGATGAGAAACCTTGATGATCTCCGCTCACACCATGCATCTTCTCATCCTTTTCATACCGTGGCCGCTTTATTTCTCGTCCTCTGTCTTCTGGCCTCGGTGGGTAAGAGGATTTCCTGAGTTTGTCACTGTCTCTGTCAGATGCACGAGGCAGCTCTTCTCGACGACCATAGTGCGGACTGTAATCAGACCGGTGGAGGAAAACATCTCGGCTGCGGTAGTCTTCATCATGTCTCTTGCTGTAGGGACTTGATGGTTGATCTTCATGTGATGGGTACCTCTCGAGGCCCCGAGAGCACGGGAGACCTCTGGTGAATATCGGACCCTCTGCCATGTCATCCCTGCAAAAATGAAATATAGATGTAAGTGCTTGAGTCAGAGAAAACTTAAGTCTCACTCCTGCTCAAGAGTAACAGGTTTCCAAATCAGTTTCATAACATCATCTCCATGACCAAACATTTTATATATGCAAACATATATGCATAACATATATATGCAAACAGAAAGCATCATTTTATATGACTAAAGGAGGGGAGGCAGTGGGAGAGAGTAAGTTGGTTTTAATGGCACTCTAATTCCTTCCTATGAAGTCACCTGCAAATAAAGCAGTGTAAATAATTCACTTTGTACTGCAGGAGAGTCTTGAAAAATTGATAGGATGGGTTTGTTTCTGTGAACGAGAAAAACTATGTTTTTCTTTAAAGAAAACAATAATAACTAAAAAAAAATACTGTCATGGTTCAGACCATGCTCTCTTTCCTCACCTCACCCAGGAGCAGCCCAGGTCACATTTCACATGAATTATTGAAGGTATAATTCAATTTCATGCTGGCACATAAAACAAGATCCTTATCATACCTTTAGCTACAGATAAAGACCATAAATTCAAGCAATCTCTCCTGCTGGTGACAGATCTGTAAATAGGACCATCGCTAACCACACAAACCACTATACCCGAAACAAAGCAAAAATCTTCCAGACAATATATAGGGAAAAGAGACTGTAAATTTAAGAGCGCGAGTCCTCTGTGTTAGCCTCTGCATTACTTATGCAGTGGATTTCCATCTGGCGTATCACCAGAATAGCTCTATCACTTGCAGTACCTTCCTTTGGACTGCTGCCTACAAGCACCACCAATTAGCAGTTCTAATGAAGCCCTTTTTCCCCACCTCCAGAAACTTTTCTGGGATTTGCCCTTAAATCAGGCGGAAGCAAACCAAACCATTTTAAAATTGCCAGCTGCTGCTTTTGTTGTTTTCATTCTCAGATACATCAAATTTGGCAAGGTCCTCCAAGGACGGGAAACAGGAGTCCTCCTTAGAAGCAATCAATGGGATAGAAACCCTAGAGAAAAGTCTCACCAAGTGATGAATGCATCAAATTAGTGACACATTACACGGTGCTTGGCTGCCAACATCACCACCTCCTACTCACAAAATACAAGGACACTGACACCTCAGAAAGAAAACAAAACCACCCCTGTCCAAACAAACAAACAAGAAAACATACAGATAAAACCACCAGATCAAACCACCAGACTGAAAAACAGCTACTGTGACCAGATGGGGCATTTTTGTTGAGTATAGCTACCCTCATAGTTTATATACACACATTTGAGAACAAAAACAATGCAAAATTTCACTCTGTATTTTTCAGTATCTACCCTGATCTTCAGTATCTACCCAGTATCTACCTGCTTCTTTTCAAATAATTTCACAAATTACTGGATGCTTTATCCAGTTGGAGATACACACATCTGAACATGCTGAGAAGTTCCCTAGCACTGTCCTGTGGGTCCCAGTAAAGGCAGCAGCAACACGACTTCACTGTATCCCAGGTGAATACACAAGTACTAGATGATACCTCTCCAGCAAACTTGACACTTTCACCTCCACCAAAAGCTTCAAACGCCTAAAAAGTCATTGGACAAAGTTTCATATATAAACGCTGCTGTTCGCAGCCTGTATAATCGAATTCTGAGAGCAAATGTCTCTTTTCACTGTCACCATTACCCTTCCTGAACTCCTGCTATACTCTGAACAAAGTGCATGAACACGCTGGTGAAGTAAGAGCTGTATTTCACCATATACCCTCAGCTGACATATATATGTCCTCAGTTCTGACTGCACTGGCCAAACAAAGGAAAGAGAGGAGCAGCAAAGCTAGCACGCTTAGAACTAGAAGGATATTCCAAAACACTCTGAATAGAAAAGAAGCAAAATTTAAGACAGACATATCAGACCCAAAGGCTACATACAGCTTTATTTGCCTTATAAAGTCTATTTGCCTTACAGAAACCGAGGTTCTTTTTTTTTCCTGTAAATACAGTCCAAGCAGGATATGTTCCTCTTGATCAGTTTGGGTGTTTTGGGGGACAGCAATGCCCATTGAAAGACAGACAACCATCAGCCCAACCATCCATGGTTGGGTTGTATCAGCCCAACCATCTCTTAGTTCAACTAATCTGTGAGTTACTTGACCTTGCAATAGCAGAAAAGAAAAGCAGATCACAAACAACATACAGACAATGCCTCAAAAAAAACCATAACTTGCTTTCTGGCAGACTGTTTATCTATTTGTCTACAAAGAAACAGAAATGAGTATTGCTACTGTGCTGTAAGAATCCTAATGGACTCCACCTAAATCGTAGGAGAAGCCAGAGGAGCTATTCAAACTGAGCCAATGGTCATTTTTGACATTATGTCAAATTGACTATTTCAGCACAGAGTTTAAAAGGGGCCAAGTCTCTGTAGTGATGCTTTTGAGTCAGCTTCAGGTGAAGATGAGGGTGCTCTGAGCAGCTTACACCTGCTCAAACAGTTTATAGAATATCCTAAAAATACTGAGGTGGGGGAAGACAATCACGGAGATATATTCTTCAAGTATGCTAAGGCTTTACTTTGATAGCCTGTGAGACACAAGCCAAAATACTGATATATTATTCAGCTGAAGTGGAAGACAGAAGCTACTTAGGACATGTAGAAGTCAGCAGGCAGCGGTGTTCAGGATGCTTAGAGAGGTGCAGGAGGTCACCTGCCACAGAAACTAGGGACAAAATCTAATAGATATTTTAAGATGGACCTGCTAAGTGAAGTGAAATTCACCTGGAATCCACTGCTGAAGGAGAATCCAAAAACAAATCCAAAAGCATCCCTGAATTCTACCTTTTGATATTTTACTTCCTTTATATGCTAATGAACTCCTCTACCACTCTAAGGCCTTGCAAGTTATAGAGAATAATTTGTAAAGCCTCTGGAATAGCTGACAAAAATACCTGAGAATAACTAAATTCAGAAATGTTTACTCCAATTACTTCAATATCTGAAGACACATTCTCAAAAAATACCCTACTTTTTTTTTTTTTTTTAATAAGAAAGATCATGTGCCTAATATCAAAGCCAGTACAATTCAAAGCAATGTCTACCTTTAAAGCCCAGAGATGGATGTTCAGTTCATCACCCAGCAGCAGGACAACCTCTCAGAGGGAAAAAAAATGTAATAAAAAGAAGGTATAAACAAAGCATTTAACCAACTACATAATAACTTTTAAAAGCAATAAATGGATAAACAGTGAGGAAATCTGCAAGTAAGAATAAGAAATAGGCAGAGGCTTTAGGAAAAGCTAAGTGATGACCAGATTTCTCACATACTTTATGCTTGTGGGCAGTGGGCACAACAGTCAAGCACAACGTACACAAAACACCAGACCAAAAAAAATCTCAACAACATTGACCTACTGCACATCCACACATTAAGGTATGGGAAACCACCTGAAAATGGAACACTATTTTGTTTCACTTTCTATTCTTCTCATTCTGACTCATCTGTGACTTTTACACCTTCTCAGGAGTCTCTTTGGATCATTTTTTAATTATACGGGCTCCATAACACAGGTAAAGTGCAATTTCTTCACATATCAAGGAGATCAAGGCCCCCACAGAAGTCACTTTCACACTTAGAAAAAAATAAACTGTTTTATTGGACGTTACTTCTCACCCTGAATACATTCGTAGAACAGGACAAACATAAAACCTCAGTGGAGAAGAAGAAGCACCAGGGAACCCCCTCATCTCTCCTTCATTTGCCAGAGCAGCAAAATGCCAGCCCTTCTTCAGGCTGTTTCCAGCTCCCTCCAAACACTGCACTCTTCCCTGGGCACATGCACTAGTTTCACTCTGACTGCACAGGGGATTTACAAGTGGAACACTGATCCCAAGAGAACAAACATAAAGCCATGGAAGTGGCAGTCCTGAAAGCTGGACACTCATTTGTCTTTCGGCACCTGGTGAACCTTGCTCTTAGACTTGAAAAAAAAAAAAAAATAAGAAGAGAAAACAGGAAATTCTCATAGAGAATTCTGCTCACTTCCCTTTTTATTTTCCATTTGACATTTTGGAGTATTTGCACAAAAAAAAAAACAAACAAACAAAAAAACAAACAAAAAAAAACATGTTTTAGTGCTTGCTTTGTGCTTCATGTTTATCCCTGACCTCAAATTCCAATCAGCTGCTCTGGAACACGATCCCACCTTTAACTTCTAGGTTTCAGGTGTAAAGAAAGCAATTTTTTAGAACAAAGTCATATTTGATTACTTTTGCCTGGTTATATCTGTTGTCCTGCCAAAGGCACAGATTTCCAAACACTATCTACTAACGTTTACACTTGTAACATACAAGAAGTCTGTTTCTTAATTACATTCTCTTCAATTTTGATATAGGGACCCTAAGAATTCTATTATTATCTTATTTTTATCATGTATGATATGATGTCTGACTACATTAATTTCCCCTGTGCAGTGTTTTTAAAGGCAAAGCAATAAATTTTCTTCAAGCTATATGAGGACTTTTTTTCTGTTCTCAAAAATCAAGAAAGCAGGTTACTCCTCACAAGAGATGAGAAAGTTGCAGATTTATGCTGCCCATAAACAAGCTTCCTCAGGTTCGAAAGAAATTCAAGAAGGCGGCTTAAGCTATGAAACTCCTTACTGCAAAACACTCTGGTCACTTGTATATAGATTCCACAAACAGCTGACCAATTCCCAGAAGGAATATCTGTCCAAGACCACACCAAGCAGCTTTTGTTCAGGAATTCCCTGAACAGCAACTTGCTGGAGACGGCGGGAGTAGTGCAGGGATGCCTCCCCACATGCCTGCCCTATTCCGCTTTTTACCCAGGCATTCCCTGTTGGCCCCACTGGAGACAGGACCCTGGGCTAACCAGACATCCAGTCGCACGCGCTCCAGCCATTCCCACGTTCTTACTGTTCCACGTTGGCATCCCCATGTGCAGAGGACCGTACCTGTCACTCAGGTTATCAATTGGTGAGCCCAGTCTATCAGGCAGCCTCCTCCGCTCTGCCGTGCCAACGCAATACCGGTCATTCCCAACAGTAATCCGCAAACTCTGTTCCAGGGAAGACTCAGAGCGGAGACTCGGTGAACGTCTCTGTAAATTGAAGAAAGAGTGCAAGCCCATCAATCACAGAGTTTTGGTCTCAGCTACAGAAAGGCAAGCGATCCTGCTTTGCTTCACGTATGAGACTTGGAGTGGACGTATCAATTAAATGAAATTAAATTAACAGATAATATTTGTTCTAAATATCCCCATCGCCTATAGCTGCTAAAGAAAGGAGTGGGTACCAAGTGCTATAAATTTCTCATTCCAGCTGCCAGTAATAAACTGCATATTTACTCTAGCTAGAATGGAAATCTTAAACTCCAAAATGCCTTTAACAAACTACTGTTTTGGAAGGTGAAAAAACAGAGTTCAAGAGTTGCTGCTGTGCTCCTTCCTTTGCAGAAGAGAAGCAGCTAAACAAACACAGCAAAAAAGAAAAACAGTGCCAGGAATTTCTTAATAAAAGCGTCTGAATTTCTATGCCTTTGCAGTTCTAATAACAACATGAACCAAAGGATAAACCAGTGCAAACACGGAGCTTCCTCACACTGATGCCTCGAACAGTTTTCTTCTTGTCTGATGCTGCTTTCAGCAGATAGACATGACATGACATAATAATAAAAATACCAGCACCTGCAGGAATCACTTCTACAGTGCAATTCCCACCTAGCTTTTACAGTGCAACTCCCACCGGCTGGTAGAGCTAAATCAGACTTAAGTAAACTAAGTTGCCTTTAAAAAAGTTACAGCAAAGAAGGCCCGAGCCAACTGCCTTCACACAGACCTCCCTTTGGAAACACGCTCAATACAGAAAATGTCATTCCTGTTAGAGTAGCTGGTTACGCTTCCAATCTTTTCGAGGACATCACCAGAATCCAGGAACAATTCGAGTCAGGGGAACTTGGCAAGAACAGCCGAGCCTGTCTGAAGACTGAGGTACCTATGTTTTCAAACCAGCAAGGTTCAGGTTCCCCTTAGCAAGAAGCAATGAAGCAGCCAAGCCAGACACGCACGGTGTACTGCTCTCACAGCTGACACCACAGCAGCAAGCTGCAGGGACATGGCCTTGTCTATATCTGACATGTCCACCTTGAAAAGACATAGTAGGTTCAGCTCAACCCTCCAGGCTACCAAAAAGGAGGTACACAATCTTCCACGAGAAAACAAAAGAATTCCCTAACAAATGCGCCTGAACAAAATTTACTTGCAGTACAGGAATCCATTCTGCACACAACCTTGCTCTGAGATAACACGTTACTCATTTCTGTTTTGCTCCACTAATTTGAAGCCAAGATCGAATCCAATATCAGAAGACACTCAATTCACTTTCTAAGAGGTAGCACACAGAACAGCACATTATTGCTCTGGAAGAGTCTGGCTGGGCTGTAACACAGAAGACGCACGTGCCTCACACACCCCCGCTTGGAAAGCTCAGAATCACTCAGGTCAACGCTCAACTCTGAGGGCTGCCCACAAAAGGGACCATTTTGAGGGGCATCTTCTTGCCAGCAAGACTGTCGGCACGTTGGCACGTGCAGGACAGCCATCTCCAAACAGAAGTGATGGTGACAGCTCAGAAGAAACTTCACAGCAACAGAAAGAAACACTTAGAAAGTGCGGGATGTTAAACATGGAGCAAGTCCAACGTGAGAAACTCAGGCCTGCCAAAACTCAGGTTTGTGCGAATGAACAGAAGGCACCAGATCTGGCTTTAGATCGCTCCAACCTGAAACCTCTGTAAGGCAGAGCAGTATCTACATGATTCACGAGCACATCTCCCAGGGACCACGTTCCAGGGGATTCCTACTTGAACTCTACGTTTTGTTTAGTTTGAAAAAAAAAAAAAAATAGTAAGTTTTAGCAGATTTTACATTTGGGAGGTCAATCAACATCAATCTTAACCTCTCTACTGTACCACCGCTTTTTCTCTTCCTATTGTGACTCTGAAACGGCAGTTACCTCTGCCATGGAAATATACAGGCTGCAACTAGCTCTTCATTGTATCTTTTCTCTGCTGACCCAAGAATATCCCAGCCTCTCATTTCAGCCAACTTGCTCACAAAGAAAGCAAAGCAGCTAAGAGAAGCTATAAAAAGAAGCAAGCATGCAGGTCAGTAGGAACAAGAACTAGGAAAAAGAATGTGGCAGCCTTGTGAGAACAAATAAAGTTTCCCAAAAATTCTCTGGGCGTAGCTTCAACCTCCATCTTTTCTATTTCAGCTTTTGATGCCTCCCCAAGACCTGTATGTTCACTCCATGCTCTTCCAGCTCACACAGTCTTCCTCAGCTCCCAAGAAACTGACACCTCCGACATTTCCAGTGCCCAATGCCTATCTCTGCTGGCCTTCAGCATCCCAGTTACAGAGGAGAAACAAGCAACAACCCTCTGACATTCTAGGAATGTGCACTCCCCATCTCAGAAATACAGCTCTCAATCAAGAACAGGGAATAAGAAGCGTCAAAGAGGTTTCCCGTGCCCCTTCCATCTGCCAGTTCATATAAAGTGAGCGGACGGGAACTCAGAGCTTCCATTTAAATCCTTCTTAGCTTTTCAACCTCATGTCCTTATCCCATCAGTGTCTTCATTCCACGTCCCACATCCTCTACCTACCTTTATGCATATACGTTCCCTCCTTATTGCAGCTCGAGTCTCTTTTCACCTCAGCCCTCTATCTCAATTCCCCTCTGTTCAGCAATAGCTCCAAAAGTTCTCATAGGTTTATGCAACCCTCCTCCTTCCCCACTTTATATCCTCAAACTTTCAGAGAGGGGGTCTTAATGCATATAAGTTTAAAAATGTATTAAAAATTTCCCTGATCCAAAATCTGCTATTTGCTTGGTTTTGATTACACTTAGTTCTGCAGTTTGGGTAACATCAGTGTAAGACCAGCTTTTACCTTTTCCTAATCAGTACTGTTCTTCTAAACAATACTTTCAAAATGTAAAAGCAATCTGTCTATATACTTTATGCTTTATAGCATCACTTTAAATTAAGCAGTGCTAGAAGCATGAATACTTCTTGGTGAACAAAACCCCTGTGCCAAAAGCCTGCACAATATACAGCCTCTGAGCGGCACCTACATCAGGCTTTAGCGTACCCCTGAGAGTGCACAGTTAAGTTCAAGAGCTCTGTTAAATCATAACTCGTTATTGTGACAGCTTTTTGTTAAATATAGTAATAGTCTTGCCATAAATAACAAAAAAAAAAAAACAAACAAACAAAAAAAAAAGCATTTAGTGTCACTGTTCAACACAAGCTAACTTGCTAAGGCCTAATTTCAATAATACCAATATCAAAGCCATAGATAAATAATTTTTCTATCCTTCCTCCGTGAAATGAGAGCAGGCAAGAAAAAACATCAAGAATCTGGGACAATTTGCTGGGATGACTACTGCAACTTGGGACAAAAGGGTACAAAATAACTTGGGGAGAAGAGCATTTATGAAGAATAATATTTGTGCAAAACGTTAGCAGCTTTTTGGCAGGGGGCTAAGAAGGCTGCAAGGCAAAGAGTCCTTCAAGCACTGAGAGTTTTGCTTGCAGCCCACGCAGGTACCAGGCGCAGGTTCAATACAGCCTGTCACAGGCACAGGTACAATACAGCCCGTCACGGGCACTGTTAGACAACGGATTGAGTGATGGGGAAGAACTTTTTGTAAAGCTGTGCTCCTGCTTCCCAAACCAGCAGCCCTTCAAGTAGCCACCACAACTGTTCTTGAAGCCATAGCATGAACTGACATGACCCTGATCAAAAATGACCTCCTTTAAGAAAATGCGTTATTTTCAGCCTGGATCTGATTAGTACAGCAGCTCACTGAGCCACCCCACAGCAGCTGATGGGAGCAGGACGGTGCCCAGCACGGGACAGCCAAACGCGAGCTTCTCAGTCCGACTTAACTGCCAAATCCCACATTATTTTCTTGTACCTTCAGGGTAGCTCACCTTCAAATAACAAATAGCTTCAATAGCTGCATGTTAACTCCACTACAACCACCCATAATCTCTGCTGTGGCAACATCTCCAGGAAAACCCGGCAGGAACCTGCGCTGGCACCACCAGGGCCCATCCCACGCTCTCCTGGGCACCAGCGCGCAGTGAATCAGGCGGCGGGCGCATTTCGGCTGCGTTAACCTCAGCCGTATTGCAGCGGCTCATCCCGCGGCTTGAGGAGCACACGCGCGACGGTTGGGCGCCCGGCCTCCGCAGCGGCATCGTCCCTGGCGCCAACCCGGAGCTCCTCGCGCCCCGCACGTCCCGCGTGGGCCCAGGGCGAAGCGGGGAGCACCCCGAGCACGGTCCACCCCGGGGGGCAATGGTTATCACCCGGTTACCGCCGGCAGCAGCGCCGTGACAGCCGGGAGCACCCTGCGCACAAAGTCACCGCCGCACAAACTCAGCGGGAGCCGCACGGAGCATCCAACCGTGCCGGGCGAAGCAGAGCGGCCGCACGGGCGGAGATAGCGTCGCCTCCGCGCCTTATCTGAACCGGCTGCGGGCGACAGAAAAGGCGCGCTGCCGCACAGACACACACAGGCCGGCCGGGCATTTAGACAGACCCAGAGCTCGCCCGCCCGCCCGCCCGCCCGCCCGCTCCGGCGGCTCCCGCAGGC
>JAVCKT010029750.1:0-20021 GCA_032273925.1 Rhynchotus rufescens | reverse complement strand
AAAAAAAAAAAAAAAAAAAAAAAAAGGAATGATTCTAAAAACAAAGGCTAATGCTTGGAAACACCAGCCCTTTGGGAATGCAGCTCAGACCTCTAAGCTCCACCGCATTTTACAAGAGACCATGGAAGTTGGCATCATTACTTCATAGCAGGGTCTCAAGTCATGAGCCTTTTTCCTTCCTCCATTTGATGGAATTAATATTTATTTTATATAGATCTTTCTTGGCAAGGCCAGGTAGAAATTCTACCACACTCCGAGAAGGGATTTATGGATTTATATCCACAAAGGGCAATTGCTGTTTGCTCTGTGTTCTTCTATAAGTGCACTGTTATGTAAGGCAGGGCAATTACAAATAAAGGGCAGGGACTCCCGAATGCAGGGAGCCTTTGGAGGGATCTCTAAATCCTTGTCCCTAGATGTTTCCTTCTCAGCATCACCAGCTACTCCGTAAGATTCAAACTGCTCCAGGGAGGCCTCGTTGCTGGTCGGAAGGTAGAGATACCTTAAGGAAGGGGTGCTCTCCTTCCAAATGTTATGAAACAAATATAGCCAAACACAGAATTAGGCTTGAAAATGGTATTTTTTTCCCCCCTCCCTGACACCACTGCAGAGATTTTCTAGTATCAAAGCAACGGGTTTGGAAAATACAAAAGAGGCCAGCGGAGACCTGCATGAGTCAGAGACCTGGCAGCAGCACACGAGGCTGTTCCCTCCTAGCCCACAGGGAGGAACAGCCGAGAGCACCTGAAGGTCACTGCTGTCTGCTGGCTCCTAGCTGACCTACGTGAAAGGAATCTTTGGTCTCGGTCCACATCCCAAGCAAGGGGGGGGTCTATCCAGAACAACTTGCACTCATTGAACCTACTGCTGCCTGCATGAGGTCTCCCTTCTGCGCCTGTGTTTATGTAAGGCCTCCCAGGACTGTTTATCCATGACCTTCTGCAAATCCAGAGCCACGGCAGCAATGGGCTTGGATGCCCCTTGGATGCTCCTTGCTAGCACAGAGACACCTGCTCATCAGCTGGGCCACCGTGGAGTGACACATCTCCCTAATACACCCTTATTCACCCACAGCAGCTGCTAGCAAGAGCCTTCAATTCACGTTAACATGAGTAGCAACTTCTGCCTGGTATTTTTTATAAGACTGGATTTCCTTCTGTTGTCAAGGAATTAAATACAAACATCCACTAACACTTAAACCAACAATATCAAAGCTGCAGTTCTCCTCACGCATAGCTTATGTTATCCAAAATGATCAGTCCTGGATGCCTGAACCGGTATCACTGGGAATATTTTGAAAATTTTAGAGGACAAGGCAGACAATGATCCTAGGGTTTCATCCATGCTCAGAAACACTCTGCCCTGCGGGGAATTTCCTAATTCTGCAATAGAGGAACAGGAGCAGCACTGGGTCTTGCCCCGAGGATGGAAGAACTCTGTGTTCTCTTGCACGTGTGCACGAGGCCACCAGGCTCCAGCCTTCAGTGGGGTCTTTGGGCACTACCAGAAAAAGATGTTAAGATCTTATTAGCAGTGATGGGATGGGGATTTTGGCCTTTAATTTAGGCTGCAGCTGCACAGGAAAGTGTGAAACCGTTTATAGGAAAGCACTGATGCCATTCTATAAAAACCAGGAAATGCCTTATTAACTACCCCGGCCTTTAAACATGGAGGAGACAGATCAAAAGTATTTCATACATAGCAGTATCTACAATAGAGAGGGATTTAATAAATTACTGTAGAAAATTTACCGCTGCACCTGAAGAGAAGCTCTAAAGGACACAAATGTAACTGTTAATGGCAAAGAGAGTGATTTTCAACCCAAGAACACAAAAAGCAAATTTCTTCAATGCCTTCAGAATGAGCTGGTAGGGCTTGCAATTGGGATGCTAAATTACCTTAAATTTCTTGGCTTAAATTTCTCGAAATCTCAAGAATAAAGGGCATTGCTGCAGGAGACTCAGAGTGCTCTTGTGTCTGGGAAATCAGTTCAGCATTTTATGGATACATACCAAAGAGAACGTCAAAGAAAAGGTACAGATTTGTTAGTGACTGCAGGCTCCAAAAAAATTAAGTGTTGGAAACACCGACAGCCAGATGTTACTGTGCTTCCTATGCCAAACTCCTCACCATGCCCCACTCTTGCTGCTGCAGCTTGCAGAAGCAAGCCAAGAAGAACTTCTTTATTTCGGATAGCCAAATTCACACAGAGAAGGTTCTGAAACGTGGGTGACTTAAGTCCTACTTAAGGCTCATTTAGAATGAGAAAGTCAATGATCAAACATTCCTAAAACCCTTTCCCTTTAAAATTAAGGGCAAAATCCATCCATTATAGATTTGACACACTTGCAGGCCCTGTTTTAGGGCGGTTCTGAAACCTAGCAGAAAGTTACAGATTCTGTGCTATGCAAAATAACAACCTTGCTGCCAGTGCAAGGTGAGTTCACATCCTTCTCTGCACCCTTCCATGCTCCCACCGCACAGGTGACAGGCACCATCTCATCCAATAACGGTAGATTTGGCTGCACGTATTTATCATAGGAACGTTTGCCACGAGCCCATCCTCCAGGAGACAAATACAGTTACGCCTAGTGACCGTCACCTCCTCAAAGTCATCGCAATTTAGGAAGAGTCAAGTCAATCATCACGGCTCTGGTGGGGAAACGGACATCCTGCTTTGCCAACACGCGGCTGCTGCTCAGCAGATGGGACTTGTTCTGGTGGGGCCAACTTCATCTCAAGTGCAACCACACACACTTCAGCCAAGCTAGAGAAGAATCAATCTGCAACCTGGAATAATATCAGCTTTGACAAGTGGGCAATCTCCAAGGAAGTTCATCTTGGATTTATATCTTGTCTGTGTACAACAGAAATATATACTTCTGATTGCACAATTTGGCCCCTTACGGGCCAGAAACAGAACCAATATTGCTGTTGTTGAAGTTATACATGGAGTTTCAGTTGCCATGGGGTAAATCAGAAGGCAATTTATCCACTGGGGTGTTTTTCCTCAGCATACGTTTAGTGGATGATATGACTTATTAAACACATTATAAGCTCTTAATGATATTTCATACATCTTCTATCCTGAATTCTGTGATAATCTACTTCATAGTTATGACTAGAAAATCTTGCATCAGGAAGAGCCCCAGAACCACAGATTATTATAAGCAAACCATTCATTCTCTTTAAAACTTTCACAAATACAGATTCAACTTGCACAGTTTCACATCAAAATGTAGTGTGAAAAGAGATCATAAAACAGGAATATACTGAACACTGAAATTCTGTGATGATTCATAATCGCTACAAAAAATAAAAGAGAACAGAAAAGGGAATAAATTCTTGTAACATTCTCTTAACAATCTTCGGCCGTTATGCTAACAAGGGTCAAACAAAATTCTCATGATACAAATTGTAATGAACACCTGTAGCTCTTCCAATACTAACCTACTTGCATATGTCTGAGTAATTTCACTCTTTTTTCCCCTCTCAACAAACTTAAACTTTCCCAAATTGTCCTATTCTTGATTTTTCCCTCTACTGACTCAATAAATCAGCAACTATATATGATTTACTGACTGTACCATTAACATTTTAGTATAATACTCAGCATCATGATTGAGGAAAGCAGAACTGCGTGGTGTGAAACTCCAAGCATATCAATCACAACTGGCAATCCCAGCTTTCCCACCGCTGTAAAAATCCCCTTCATTAGTGTCTGTTTCCTTATTTTTATCATATTTAAATCTTTTTATTATAAGCAAGTGAAGACTGCTTCACGCTTAGCAAACTGCTATTGCAAACAGCAAAGACAACGGCTAGCAGTCCAAGGGCACATTGAAACATTCAGTACAGGGCGTATTCAGAAACATTCAGTGCGAACAGTATTGACACTTGTGAAAACTTTATCAGCTGTTCAGGAAAAAAAGATAGAAATGCTTCAATAGCAAATCAAAGTGTTAAGAGGATGGGATATCCTTATAGACTGCAAAATTCTGTAGCAAAAAGCATGTTCCCTGGGAGAAAATCTAGGGAAATCAAGGGAGAAGGGAATTTTACAAGAAGACAGAAAAATAAATAAATAAACCAGAGAAGGAGGAAATGCTAAATAAAGACTGACTTATCTGAGCAGATGATCTTTTCCCCTTGTTCTACTTCAGTGGGGCATCTTTCAAGTTTCAAGGAGAAGTTATGCTGTGACTCACACAGACCAGCACCACAGCTACCATCTTCTCCATCCTCGGTGCCTTACAGAGCACTGCCCTTCCCCTGCTCCTCTGCAGCCAATTCATAATCTCTCACACTAACTCAAACCACCTGGTAAGGTCCTTTTTTAATCATCATCAGCTGCTGGCTGAGGGTGGTCAGCAGTGGCTCTGATTGGGCTAGTGTTGTCCATTTACTGGTCCATTTACTACAGCTGGGAGAGCAGGTACCACAGATGGTGTAATTCACTGGACACAGCCAAAACACATAAAAAAAGTTCATAAAGAGCAGTAGCAATGCTGCTGTATGAGCAGCTAAGTTGTATGCACCAAAGTGCAGCTCAGAATTACTGAAGGATGGTCTAAAGATGACCTCAGGATAGTTCTGCTACCTGCTGAAGGAAACAGTTCCAGGGAAAACAGAAAAATACCTCTCTGAATAAGCATTAAACATGTAAATAGATAAGGTAGGATGGGGTTCTCCATTGAAAACGCTCTCCCTGGTTGTGAATGGGAGCCTTTCCCAACCAAAACACGGAATGGCTTCGGAAGAGCTTCAGTCTTTGTAGTCTAGGCAACAACAACTCACATTTGGGAAGCTCAAGTATAGGAAAGAAAAACTGCTGATTTACTGGTTAGAGACAGGAAAAATGTGTGAACAAAAGCAGTACTTCATTATATAACTGTATCATCTAAAAGAGCCATTTCCTACCACAACTTGTATTTTCTTTCTGTGCCTCAGCATGTATGAGCAGCTGCATGAACAGACTCAAGTTTTCACCTTCATATGACAAAGTGGACAAACCAGCAAGTCCCAGGGAACTTAAGGGCATTAACACTACCACAATTCACTCTCAAGTGGGTTCAAAACTTACACCTTTTGTGTGAGCAGTGCCTCCAAGCCAGAGCAGCCCAAGGAGCTGAACCCCAACGGGACGGGAACCGGCTCTTTTCCTGAATCGCACCTGAGTGGTAGTTATGTCCAGGGAGCAAATGCTGTCCAACTGTGTATGGAACAATGCAGACAACTCTGCTCATCTCCAGTATCCATTTATGTCCACGAGAAGGATTAGGAAAACAGTCGTTGTGACTGGTATCCCTTACATCAATTGGCTCATTAACCTTAGGTGTATCTTCCTGACTTTATTTTTAAGGTGAAATCCAGGAAAGGACTTTGCACAAAGGAATACAGCCGCAGAAAGCCATTCTGCACAAATACCAATAATTTAATGCTACTGCAAGGCTTTTAAGATGCTAGTGGCAGGCAAGTACCTAAAGCAGCCCACTGTGCACAGCCCCCTTGCAGCGGGAGACACGCAGAGCTCCACACGTGCCCACGTGCTCTGCAGACTGCACTGCAACGAAGCCGGAGCAGCAAAGCAGCTGAGCTGACACCAGACACAGTAATGGAAGGGAACAGATTGTGCCCACCACACATGTGCAAAATGCAGCAGCAAATAAGCAAAAACAATTTTTTCCTCTCTGAGAAACCCTCTGCTATAAATGCTTCTTCAGACTTACAGGTAAAATAGTTATGCCCTTAAATAGGAGCTTGGCATCAGCCTCCAACAGTTGACCTTAGCCTATTACTGGGGACGCTAGACGGTGCTGCTATTGACTGTTTAGATAATAGGGAGGAAAGATTCCTGGAGATGATTATTCTGGCAAGATCTTTACAGAAAGGCTTTAAATCCCTCCTCTGTATCCATATTTTCAGAGAACTCTCACAAGGTGCTGCATGATGCTGGGCAAGTGCCTCTGTGAGAAGTGGGCAAGGGACCCAATTCCGAGGCCTCCTGCAGGGTAAGGACAGGGCTCTGATGTCCTAGTCTCCGGGCCTCTGAGCTGAGCATCCTCCTGAAAGCACAGATAAACTGATGAAAACGTAAGAGAATCTGAATGATTTCTAAGAGGTTTGCAAAGCAGACATTAAAAAAAAAGAAAAAAAGCACAATTAAGAGCCCTTTATTTACAAATGCCCTTGTATCAACAGGAAACAAAATGCTGGAATTCCTGCCGAGATACACACCTCATGGAAGCACCTAGGCCCAGAGTTAGCTTCACTGGTCTATGCCCTAACTGGATATAATGCAAATCATGGCCATTGTTACAGATAAGATTTTTCCTCTGCTATTTTTGGCTGAGCTGGTAAATTGCTTTTCACTATGACTAATAACTGCACATGCCATAGCACAGATTAATTGTAGTGTAGCTTGATTAATTTCTTCCTCTTTAGCAACCAAGCAGTAACTAAAGTGGAGGAAACCGAGAGCAGGGCCTGCCTGAAACCAGTCCTCAAGCCATAAATGAGCTGCCTCCGGTCCCCAACGCCTCTGCCTTCAGCCGCATTAATATCAAGCCCTGGGGTTATCTGATGGACTCATTAGCTGACGATGAGACGACAAGAAACTGGGGCTCTGTGTAAGCCTGGGAAGCCGCCCTGCACGCGAGCTGCAACCCTGGACCGAGCCTAGTGCAGAGGGGGAAAATTTTGTCGTGGATTTCCATATTTTGCCTGTTACCTTAGAAAGTGTCAGCGTTGAATTTTGCTGTGATTTGGCTGGCATCGGTAGGTATTGCTAAGTCGCACACATTTTTATATAACCCTTACATATCCGTGAGGAGGAGGAATTTTTTATATTGTTCCTAGTGCTAACATGATACTCTGACAGTGCAGTATATATATCCTCATCTGCTGCAACTATTCAGTACACTGAAAGTTACTGGAAACTTATATGAATACAAGGAAATAAGTGCTATCTGCAGCTTAAGTTTTCACTGATTTGTTTGTACAAGCCTGCACATCTCTGGCCTGAATATTTACATGCTGATGCACAGGGCAGTGAGAATCATCTACTGCAAAGCTGCAGATAAATGGCATCCTTGCAACTGAATATTAATTCATGCTGTGATTCAAAGTCATGAGCAAAATTATGCCTGCAATTCATTAATTTGAAGCCGGGTAAGTATTATTAAGCAGAAATTTGCATACAAAAGGTGTTGCTTTTTAAATACTTCTGACAGAAAAAATAATGAGTATACAAATAACAAATTTTGCATGAATATGTATAGGGCTTAATAGAACCACTACCTAATCATTTCCCTAAATTTCCCTGAAGGAGGAGGGATTACAGATGGCTCCCAGGAGGCTGGGGCATCACCTAAATCACCAGCTCGGGAGCCTTGCACTGCAGGCAACAAGGGGACGGGCAGCCCTCTGAACTGCTTGTCCGCCAGGCGTCCTGAGCGGGGACCCGAGTGCCCAGGGCCCCTCGGACGGTGTCAGGATCCTTCAGCGCAGCAGCAACACCCGGAACAGGACCCGGAGAGGTGGGTGGTGCAGCACTAAGGTACCTACCACCTCGCTCCAGGCTGCCGAGCTGCAGGCAGAGCTCCCTGGGGAAGGGAATGGGCCACCCTCCTAAAAGCAGAGGTAAAGGGACGATGCTGCTGTAATAAGGTGAAAGCTTCTTTCTTTCTTCAACACTGTGAGCACAGATTTGCTTTTAAACTTGTTCTGCTTGTTTCCAGCATTTGTTTAGTGGCTACCCATAAAAATGTCCTCAGTGCAGCATGAGAAAGCCCGGGTGCCTGTGTGCAGGTCCCGGCGCAGCCCAGCGTGGTGCCAGCCCAGCGCGGTGCCAGCCCTCGCGCCCGGCCTCGGCAGCTCCACGTGGGCCAACAACCCTCTGGCTTCAGGAGTCCCGAGCTGCAGTTCAGAAACGTGGCTGCGCAGAGCTTGGTCCCGTGGCCTTTTAGCTGTTTCCAGAGGACAGACCTGTCTATTGCGTAAATAATCGCAGCAACGCCAAGGGCATGAGATGGAAGAAAAACTTCACGATATTCTGCTCGCGTGAGGAGGATAATGTGGGCTGGCTATCAGTGAGCTTGCAGTGCTCCTGCACATGGAAAAATACTGTGGGTCACCCCAAGTGTTTCAAGATAGAGCTGCACAGGGCAGAGCTGGAGAGGCGATGAGTAAGGGGGTTTTAACCCTGATCGTGCATGTACGCCCTCCAGCACGTCCTTTCCACGTGGCCTGGAAAACTCACACAATTATCACTCTCTGCTTCCACAACAGCCATCTCTGCAAGATCAGTTCCAAGCCTCATGTCTTCACATTTGTACAGCATTTCTGAAACATGTTTATTACGGGTTCCTTTCCATCAGGCCCGGAGGATTACAGCAACAAAACACAGGGCACGACCAGCACCCGGTGGCTGGAAACCTCCACAGAAACAGCACAAAGGCTGCAGGACACTGAGCCCCTCCGTCGGAGCAGGTCCACACGAGAAGGACGCGCTGCTCCGAGGGGGTTAGGAGCCTCCGCTCCATCTGCAAGGTGAGCAGCGGGAGCCCCGGCTGCTCACACGCGATGCTGCTTTGTGGGCGGCTGACAAAATATTTGTCACATTCTGAAGAATATTAAACTTCCTGTTATATAAAAGCGGGACTATAGTTAGAAAAGTGAAAAAGATGCTACTGTGTTGACTGCGCATCCCATCCGGCAGCCTTTGCTTGTCCCGCGCAGCCCCGGGAGCTGCTCTGGGGCTGCAAGTTCAGGATCCAACAGGTTTATTCCCGTAGGGAAGCACTGCTTCCCAACAGCAAAGGTTGTCAGTCATAGCGGAGAGTGGCACAGAAAACTTGTCTTTGGAGTTTGCTTGAGCAGTGGATGAGTGACCAGATCAGGAAGGAATATTTCTTAACTATATTTTTTCTTGCAGCTTCATCCCCAAATGCAAATCCAAACCAGAATATTTTTTTCCAAAGCAACTGAAAGAAGATAAAGATGAGGAAGACTTCAGAGCTTCATAGGACAATAATTTCAAAGGAATTACTCTGTTCTCACCCTCTCTTTCTCTCAAGATCTCTATCTGTTGGTATCACAGCTTGATTCAGTCCTGGTTACACACATTTCATATAAGCTAGGCAAATTATCTGCTTTTTAGACAAATAAATGTGTCCAAACACAAAGTCACCAGCCTACTCCAGGGAGCAGCAGGAGGCCTGGAGAACTCGCTGGACAACAGCACTGCACATCTGCCCTCTCCTTAGGCTCCCTCCTCTGCAGCCATTTTTGGTATTTCTATTGTGGTATATCTAATGTGGTATTTCTAACAATATACTTAGGGGATACTCTTAAAAATGTACTTAGGGGAAAACAGATTTGGGTAGATTTTGGTGCTGTGAGGCCATTTGGGGGGAGGATTCTAAAATCTTAATAGGTCCTAATAAAAAATGAGATGATTCCAATGATCTGAGCGCCAGTGATGAAGTACCACAGTCATCTTTGCTTGATTTTAAGTTTTGTTTGTTACAGAAATTCATTCTCCAAATTAAAGGCTCACTAGTTTTGATGCACTCCAAATAAATCCTGTGTTAGGGGGAAATCAAAAATGTCAGATGACCTGGATAGAAAACATTTCATAGACAAGGTGTAGTGAGGTTTAAATATTTGGAATACGTGGCCATTAATCTGTACTTTTTATCTAGTAATTTTAATATTTCAAGGGCAAATTTCAAAAGTATCATAAATGCACCAAAGCAGAAGGGATCGCTGCAAAGAAACATCCATTTGGTGCAACAATCTCATGATCTAGAATAGAGAGGAGATTGATATTCAAAGACACCAAAATAAATGCCACCAAAACAGAGAAACGTTTCCAGATGTATTGTTATATACAAAACCTGTTTCTAGGAATCATTGATGAGATTAGAATCATCAATCTCATCAATGAGATCAGAAGCAGATTCAACTAACTCTGATCAACTTGGAGCTAAAGGAAGGGTGCAGGTTATTGCCAGTACTAGAGGTCACTTTCTTGTATCTGCTATTGAAATTCATTCAGTAGATACAATTGCAGAGCTCAAGTCATAGCATGTTATTATTTTTTAATGATACATACTTGATTCAAGGTGATTTTCCACTATGGGGAAAAAAAAAGCCATGACAAAAAGTAAAAGTATTGACTCTGGGACATATGTTGCCCTTAATATATGCACAAAGCTTCACTGACGTCAATGGGAAGTCTGTGTAAAAACTAAAGGCATAATGTGCCCCAAAGAGGAAATTAGGGAGAAGGTTATTGAGGTGCCTGAAACGCTCTGATTTAGGAAGAGTGGTGTAAGGTGGCGTGTGTGCTTGCAAGGAAAGAGGAATCAGACTTCACGAGTAAACTCTGCACTCCTTGGGGATCATTTACGGTCTCTAAAGAGGTTAATGTGTGTCCCGCAATCTGTTCTCATATGGAAGTTACTTTAGTCGTGCTGAGAGGAAAAAAAGAGTAGAGCAGATGGCCATGACAGATGAAGACAGCAGCCAACACTTCTCTTCGGGCAGAAGGGCCATTTAAACCTAAATGAACTAGTCACTCGAGTGATGTAGAGTGCCATCAGGTACAAGACCCGGCCTCATTACCCCGTAATGCCGTATGGAGGCTGCCCTTGGTGCAAAGACTCAGGGGCTGCAATGCACAACTCCCAGGTACGGGGGCTCGGGGCCAGGCAGCAGAGCCCAGGCCTCGTTTGTGGCACACCAGCAACTGCAAGAGCTTGTGAGAAGTCGTCTAATGTGGATAGATAAGGAAGGCAGCCTGAGCCAAGGACAGGGCACAAGTTTTCTCCTTGAATTTGCAGAGCCTGCCCCTCACTACAGCTTTAGCATTTCAATTCCAAATAAGATCCTTTTTTCTAAATCCCTTCTTGAAGATAGGCAGGTGAGACTTCCATCCGCAAAGCTGAGCTGGGTTCAGCTTGCAGCTGAGTCCAGCTCCCCCAAACACCCCTGCAGGCTTGTACCCCTGCCTGCCTTTCCCCTGGCCCGGAGCAGGCTATGGACCACGGGATTTCCTTTCCTTCCTTCTTTCTTTCCTTCTTTCTTTCTAATCAGTGTACCTCAGTGTATCCATGCCATGTAAGTGGAACTGCTTCAAACTGTGAAGGATGCAGGAGCCCTTTATTTAATCCTCTCCTTTGTTTATTTGCTTTCTAATCTATGTCATCTAGGCTTCAAAAAAACACACAAAAAAAACCCCACAAAAAACCAAACTTCCTACCAAGCTTAGGACTATTATGGGTGAGGGAAATTTAGTTCCTAATTCAAAAGAGCAGTAAGTAGGAGGTTATCACAGAACACGTTGGTCATGTTGGATTGTACAGACGCTCACAAGATGCTTTGGATCCAGATCTCAGCTAAAACCAGGCAGCACTGAGCATGCTTGCCTTCTTTCCTATTTACTGACACCTTCTGCTGTGCATCACAGCCTGAACTCTAGAATATGTTGACTGAATTTTTGTCTTTGCTGCTCGGCCAGATGTAAACAGGGCTGCTTTATGCACAAGGCAGGGCAGGTTGTCTCCTGCAATGCTGTAATCCCTTGCTAGCCACCATTTGGCTGGGACGGGAAATTTTGCATTTAAAAGTAGCTGAGATTTGCTTTTCTGAATAATTACTGTGATTGCCTGAGGCTGCTTTGTTGAAATATCACAGAGGAGATAGTTTCAGTAGCCTGATGATAAACCGGGCAACTTCTGGCATTTTAATTCTGTTTCCAATCAATACTGACAAAGACTGACCTTGTGTATAACTTCTAAGCACATATTTGTGATGGATTCACTTCACATGTTCATTAGAATCTTATGAACATTATGTGTGAACCTTTCCAAACTATTTTTACCATTTCAGGGTAAAATAACGTGGGGTGAATATAAAGAAGGATGAGCTTTGATGCAATTTTTATCCGTGATTTGTAATAGAGAAAACATTGTTATCAGAAAACACCATATTCCACTACATAAAACCAGACTAAGCAAATAAAAAAGAGAAATATATATAAAGATGAGAAGCAACTGGTTTCATTTCAAAGTTCAGTGTCGTGAAGGGCTTAGAGTAGTTTGCTGTAATCAAAACACCTTTGCATGATGTCAAAGCCGTTCTAGTTTTGTATTCTAAAAGACACACATAGCCTGACATACAAAATCGACCAGGCTGATATTTGCTGTGCTTCCCTTGCTCAAAGGGAAGTTTGGCTATTGATCTATCACCACCGCACCCTGATAATACACGGGTATTATATGGGTGGTGTCAGGGTAACTCGGGAGGTGCATAAACTCTGCTCCCACTAGCCAGCAGGTGCCACTGCCATCTAAACCGAGCTCTAATTTAACCCTGGTCTGGCCCTCCTACAAGCAGCAAGGTTGTCCTTAGGGAAAGTTCCAGCATCAAACAAATAGGGCAGCTCCAGCCCTGCGCTACCCTGCTGGGTGCTGCAGGACACAATTCCCCAGGCCCGTCCCGCTGTCCATGCCGGAGCTCAGCTCCCTGGCTGAGATATCCCTATCCCGGAGCTCAGCTCCCTGGCTGAGATATCCCTATCCCGGAGCTCAGCTCCCTGGCTGAGATATCCCCATCCCGGCTGGGTGGCTCCGCTCGGATTCCCTGTGCCTGGGCACAGGCAGCAATAGAGCACGGGGCTGTAGGCTGCAAACACTCGGGAGGGAACAGGGAGCAGGTGCTGGCTCCCGCAGCAGCAATTCATGACATACCCAGAAGCTACAAAGGAAACTATAAGTAAATAAATAAATAGCTCAGGGAAATAGAAATGTTCACCACTACTGAAGAAGGGCTACTGCTCTTCTTGCATAAGTCATTAATTATTTTTATCTTCCCCTTCACTGAACCTAATGCACGGGCCCACTGGAGTGCTGGCCAGTAGGGCCAGTTCCTTCTGGAGACCAGTGGCCACCTTCAAGAGAGTTGCAAATCCTGAGCAGTGCTAGCCCGGCTCACATGAGCTTTATTTGCACTGCATCAGTGTCATGCAGCGCCGCATCGCTGCGCCTTGACAATACTCTAAGCTCCCAACTAATATTCCCTGACATTTGACTTTTGCAATTCTTCTATCTCACGCCATCCTGACCACCCTACCATTAACACATTCTGCAAAAACACGGAAAGCCTCTGGTTACAGGCCTAGAAAATCAGCACAAAGATCTCGCTTTGTGGATGAATAATTTCCGAATAAACACAAATTTGAAATGCATATATCAAATCTGATGGCCGTCAGTGTCTTTGAAGATGCTTCCTAATAGTGGAGAAGATTTAAGTTGTTCAACTAATTTCAAATGTTCTTAAAATTTAGTTCACTTGATTCATGTTCAGTATTTAAATTCCCTTATTTTTTTAGTCTGGTAAATGAGAACTAAAGATTAAAAGAATAATTTGCTAAATTAAATTCAGTTCTAATTGGTTTCTATCAAGCATGGTACCTCTCATACAAAGGTAAAAATGACCTAATGACAAGAATAAAGTTATCTTGTGATGCCTTCCCATTCAATTAAACCGTAGCTGTTTCAAGAATTAATTGCACTACAGGAAAAGTTAGCTTTTCATTTTCCAGCACCCAGGTGTCAGCAATTTTTCTTATCTAGGTTATATTCACACATTTGACTACTGCTTGATGCTCCTATCATGCAGAGAACGCATTTACTAGGAAAGGATAATAGACAATTCATTACTTTAAAGCTTCCCAAGGTGTTAAATGAAAAACTGTAATAGTTATGACTTACTTTGTGGCTATTCGGGACCTTTTATCTATGCACTTAACCTTCGGCCATTTTCTAGGCAGTTGAAGTCAATGGCATTTCTTAATACCAGACTATACCTTCCTATGTAGAAAGGGACCCACATTCCCAGTGTGCCTATCCCAGTGGGAGTGAAGGGATCCTGGAGCCTGACTATTTGCCTATCATTTATTTTTAAATTTCCACAATCATTTTTTGTACCAAAATCTGCCTAAACCAAAATAGGATCTGTGTATTCCTGCCCCTTTTGTCTTTGCTTTCCATAAATAAACATGCTATTTATTATATGAGAAGGAAAGGAAGTAGCTATAAATGACAAATCAATCTAAAAGTAGCCAGAGGAAGTAAATTTTGAATTCCTAAGGGCTGAGAGCACAACATGGTCCTGCTCATCCAGTTAAAGATCCCAGTGACTAATCCAAATAAAATCACGCAGCTCTCACATTCAGCAGCAAGCTTGCTTGCTTGCAAACAGCTTACAAATTACCTAAATACCAAAAAATATTACTAAAGCAATTTGACAATTACAAGTAGTACATATATTCAGATATCCAAGTGCTTTGGACAATTCACAGATACAAAACGTAGGCTAAATTCATCAAATAAATTGTCAGCGCCACGGAAATAATCTATCACAATTAGTTCCACTAGAGCACCTCTCAGTCACGGGAAATAAATAACTTCCTCATAAACATAAACCAAGCAGATATCTAAGTACCACGCTGATTAAAACGTACATTTTGCATTGTACGTCATTGGAGATTTGTTCTACTTATCCATTCGCATGGTAAATCATGAGGAACAGACGCACGGTGCTGGAGCGGGCCGTGGTGGGTGATTACACAGCGGTGCAGGAAGCTGCCGCCTGTTGTCGGCACGGAGGGGTGTACAGCCAGCCCGGCTGCCTGTTGCACAGGTCTGACTGACTCTAGCCTGTCACCGCTGCCTACAGCCGCAGCCAGCAAGGCACGTGTGCAATGCCTAGGCTTGGGATTTCTGATTATAGGTTCTTTGTAAGTCAAATGTGAATTTATAGCTCGAATGCGGAGCAGATACTTCTGTTACATCATGTTAGAAGTGTGGAAATCATGGCCTGGCTGTGGGAGCACGTTGGGCTGAAACGAGCAGAGTGAGCGGCGCCGCCTGCGCTCGGCCTCGCCGGGGCCTTCGTGTCCCAACCCATTTACTTCAAAAACAAAAGGGGCAGGAGGCAACACGAGAGCAACACAACCGGCTGCAGGGAAAGATCAGATAACAGCAGGGGAGAAAAGGGAGGCTACAAGATAAAGTGACTTTCTGGGGAACACGAGGAGGTCAGCGGAGCTTCATCCACCTCCTTGGAGGAAAGGCAGATAACCCAGTGCACTCAAATAGTGCTGGTTTTGCACAGGAAAACAAAGTTTCTTCTTACCCAGCCAGAGATATTTCATGCAATTCATTTCAACACAAAACAAAGTGTGTCATTTTGCCTTTGTTTTCTTAATCCTATCCAAACGTTTATAAATACTCAATCTGGAAAGCCCAAACACTTTGTTGAGAAGACAGAAATAGGCAAACATCTCCCTTTATGAAAGGCGAGTCCCCTCGTTCTGAGGCTGAAGCCGTTTACACCCAACACGTGAATCATTATTTCCACCCGAGGCAGCAGAGCGCCTCTGTCACGGCCGTGCAGGAAGCAAAGGCCGGCCGTGGCGCGGAGCTCTGCAGACAAAGCGCGTGAGGGAAGGGCAGGAGGGAGCTGAGGGCCGGATGGCGACGCGCTCCAGCTGCCCTGGGGCCCACCGAGGCCCAGAGCCCTCCAGGAAACACCCTTGGCGTCACCTCCCCTCTCCACAGCGAGCCCATGCGGGGCGACTCCTCCAAACCCCCTCTCCTTACGTGCTGGTTTATTGGGGTGCTTACGTCAAAGCACACGACCATCACCATAACTAGCAGACACATGTTCATCACCTGCCAAGCGCCTTCAGAAACACCAGTAGACTAAGATATTAGTCTATTCATATTAGACTAGACCAGTAGATTGAGATATTAGTCTACTTATTAGTCCAGCGCTGCTGGATGAGAGCCTGTGGTGTGACCAGGTCCCAGCTCATGGATCTTACCTCAGCCGTCACACACGTTCTTGGTCATCTTATCATCTTCCTTAGTTCAGATTTCTCCCCCACCCCATAATATCTTAACTCAGCAAAGGCTTGTCCGAGGCTGCCAAAACCCTCATGAAGGCTCATCAAGTGAGGCCGTTTACTGGAAATGAAGGTGAACTTTTGGCCACGAAGGAGTGAAGCCCATAACTCAGTCATTAGCGTCTTCCTCTTGCCTTCAGCGTTCGACTTACTGTTGCTGCTCTAGTGAAATAGGTACAGCTAGAGCTTTGGGAAACCCATATGTCAGGCCATATCCTCCAGGCCTTCGGGCTGATCTTGACAGCTGCTGAATCTTATGTTAGACAAGCCTGTCATTGAGTGCACCCAATTTTGTTTCAGAGGTGACCTACAAAAAGCGAAAAACAGTTTTGTGCCTGCAGTCTCCTATTCAGTGTAACAGAAAAGATCCTTTAGGAAATTCACTGTATTTATTGTGCTTAGTTTGGGCTTTGCTTTCAGCTTTGAAGGGCTGGGAATGAAGGTTTTGTGTATGTACAGCAGTGGAATAGAGGAGCTTGCAAAGGCAATGAGAAATGCAGAAAGCGTAAGTGGATTCAGAGATTTGTCATTTAGCAAAATGGAAAGGGTTGCAAATTAAGATTCTGTTTGAAGAATAATTCACTATTGAAATAGCAGTAGAAGCAGATGAAAACGTCTTGTCCAGGAAGCAGAATTCTCATGTATAAAAAATCCCCTGCATCACCAAAATTTCTAAACACAACTTTCAAATAACCACTAAAATAATTACAATTCATAAATCCACAAGAGTATAGTAAAAATTGGTATTCTTCAAATGGAAGAAGCAGTATTATCTGACAAAATATAGACAACTAGGATGAGAAACAGAGTTAGAATTAACGGAAGATACATGTTCTAATCTATTTTTTTCTTCATAAACTACTGTCCCTGAATAAGAGCTATTTTGAACCAGTGCTGGTTCCCAGCCACTGCCCTGCATATGTGGATGGTTTATAGGCTGCATTTAAGTGGTTGCCTGATGGGGTTTTTGCTCTCAGGAATGCATGTTGTTCTCAGTTCAGACTAAAGAGATTCTGCAGGCTGTGAACGACAGTGCAAATGTCATTTGTGTCCTGCACTTCCTCCCCAGCCTTTGCCTTGGAGGCACAATCGCAGAAAGACCGAAACTGGAGCATCTCTGCAGGTGCAGACTGACAATGTTGAAATGTAGTCTTGGCTCTATCAATTGCCATCAGTCTAATGAGAGCAAGGTCGTCTTTTCCCTCACAAGAACTCAACAGATTTTACTGTGCAAGGTGGGAGAAATATAAGAATGTGTAGAGCTTAATTCGGGGAGAGTGGACATGTCAGGAGAATATAGTATAGATGAATGTGGAGCCCCTATACACTCTTTAGCATATCAAGAATAAGGGAACAAGCAGTGAAGCTGCAATGAAATAAAGTTTAAAGCTACTAAAATGAAACAGATTTTTTCCACATCACTTACAATTAACGTGTCAAGTCAATATCACAGTATGTCATTAAGACCAAGCAATTAGTATTCAGAAAAACATCAGACAGAATGTGCCCCAGTACTACTTTCCACCCAGGGTGAACTCAGATGCTGAGGCAGACATGGAGGTAACACACAGCTCCCTGGTTTAGAGACACCAGGCTCCAAAACTTAGAATTAGCAACATGTCTGAGCAGGTGTAATATAAATCAATAGTGCACTGTCTCCCCGATGGCTGCCACAAACTGCTCCAGGTCAGGAAAAAACTCCTGCTACAGCAAATCATTCATGAGTGAGAAAGGAGCTTGCAGGGGGTCTAGACATGGTGCTGAGGGAAGTCGCAGAAGATCTGGCTTCTCCATCCTGTTCCACTACGTGCAAGGTGAGTGACATCCAAAATGCCGCCTGAGCTCTCTGCACTATGTTTTCCCCATCTGTCACTACAGGTAAAATAACAAAAAATAACTCTGCAATAAAGTGCTTTGAGATCTAGGTATGAAATATGAAGGTTGTTCTTGCACCTTCCATGATGGGCAGTGGTGCCAACCAAGTATGGTACAAAAACACATGCTCAATTTCTGTCCTTCGTGAGCCATAAGGCTTTGACTTTCTAATGTTCATATTCAGGTACACTCATGCTCAGATATCAGGCATTGCTACAATATCTTCAGGCAATTAAACAATACATTAAAAAACCTTATGTAATATTGAGTTGAAAGGCCAAATATCTGATCGTGCTTTAATGTTATCCAAATAACTCATTGTAGTGATGTGCTGTCTTTTTAATGACATGCAGAAATAACTTATGCCCTTGAAATGTGTCTCAAGAAGGACTTAAATAGATCAATTATTTTAATGATTCATCTCTGAAAGATTTATTTTTCTGTAAAGCTAAACACATTTCTATGTTATGATATTACAGGATTAAAGAAGGTCTTTCATACTCATCTAAATTAGGGTAAGTGGGGAAAATAAAACACTGGGGAATTATTTTTTTTGGAATCTATCTTACATTCATGTGTTATTCACTGAGTATTTCCTGAAACTTGACTGTCAATGAGGGAAATGTTCCCAAGTCACATTTGCTGAGGGGTTTCCAGCAGGAATTCAGTGCCCTTTCCAGGGGAAGATGCAGTTCTGCAAGGGGAGGAAAGACCTGCCTCAAATGTCCACAGTGGCAGAGCCTTCTCGAGTGAACAGGGACCGACAGCTGCAGCACCGGCTGCTTGCTCGTTCGCAAGGACAGAGCTGAGCGCTGCTCCCTCCCGCGCTCCATTTTCTCTATATTTTTCAATCCACTTTCTGCCATTCTAGTAACCAGTTCAACAAGTAATACGTAAAGCCTCAATGAACTGCACCAACGTTCAAGCTTTGTCAGGTTCCTTGCTACTAATCTATTTTATTTGTCTTTCAAGGTCCATGGATTTAATGGAACTTGTTTCAGATCACTGTTTTAATTTTTTCCCCCATAAAGTCAACTGTGCCACATTCCACTTTTCACAGCCAGCAGCGCCCAGAGCACACAGTGTTTTCTGTGTGAACACCAGGCTGTAGGACAGGACTGAGCAGGAAAAAACCCTGTAGCGTAGCAGAGTTCTCAGCAAGAAGGGATCTTCTGGAGGCAGAGCTCACTTACCTCACACAGACTTTCCCAGACACTTTATTCTTGTGCACAGTTCTTCTAAATACCTAAATTAAAAGACCAGCTAGGTGACAATAGGATCGAGTGCACTGTATAAAGGATGTCAGGCTGCACTCCCCTGGCTAAAGTTCCAACAGGTCTCTAAAAGGCCCCCCGTGAGCCCCCTCGTTACCAGCGTGCCCAGGAGCCTCCTCGGTTAGAGCAGCGGTGACAGGGGTTTTACTGCTCATCTGGAGCTAAAGATGACAGGCAGCAGCGGGAGAAGACAATAATCTGTGCTCAAAGACTCCACGTTTGCAACGTAATAAACTGGGAACTACCTAGGGCTGACTCAGCACAGAAAGCACTATTACACTAAATCTTGCAATCTTGAGGCAGACAAATCACATTGAGTCTAATCGAAAGTCAATGAAACGATCTCACCTGACCTTAGCGGGCAAGCCTGCCGACCTCGCGGGGAGTTCAGCACCAGCAACAGACTCTGGCTCCTGTACTGACATTCTCTTGCAGTAATTTAGCCAAATATTTGTGCTATTCTCTTGCTTCCTGAGTCCAATTATCAAGAACAGTATTACTGTATTAAAAGAGCACCCAAAAGCCTCCACAGGGTGATAATACGCAGTTATTTGTATCACACAGAGAAGCAGAACTGAGCTAAACAATAAAAACATTCGACTAGGAGATGGAAAACAAAATGTCCCTGTTATTAGAACTAAACAAGGATATATCCTGATAAAGAGCACCCTTGATTTTAAACACAAGGTAACACATGTAGGGCCTGATTACAGAAGGCAGCACATAGTGCAGAGACATGAGATTTCCAAAACCAGATATTACATTCAATCTACTTTCCGTGGTTTAGAAGGAAGAGAAACTTTAGTTATATCAGATGCTCTTTGGTTTTATGACAAACACAACTAATGCCCTGAAGGGAAAGGAGAGCATCAGAGCATAGGATGGAAATATGCTCA
>JAVCKT010029745.1:0-15386 GCA_032273925.1 Rhynchotus rufescens | reverse complement strand
GCTGTTACAATAACTGTTAGAAATGATGGAATGTTGGAAAGAGAAAGTCCTAGGTTTGTTTTCAATTTGCGCATAGTTATACAAAGGTCTATATCTAGTCATGCCTGTATGCTAGTTTGAACCCAGACTATAAACGAAAGACTGTAATGCTGGCATGAAAGAATACCAAGAATGTAGGCACTGGAAAATGTATGAATTGCAAATTGCAGGAAAATCTTGATGCCAGGAATAGATATTACTCTAAATTAGAAGAGGAAATCAAGCAGGATAAATAGATACCTGCATGTACACTTTTGATTCAAAAATAAAAGAGGGGGCAGTGAAGGGGGATAGTAAATTCCCTGATTCAACTTTGGTGAAAATATCGTTTAAAGATGAAAAAAAAAACAAATTTTGTGAAACTAAACATGTATATTCCTTTAAAAAATGTCTTTGGAAAATCTTGCACAGGACTGTTTTTGCTAAGCCCCTGAGTCAGCAGAATAGGTAAGCAACTGACAGATTTAAACAATATGCACTCCTTATTGAAATGAAAGAAAATTACAGACAGAACTGTCTCCCAGGGGTCCTTACTCTTTAAAATTACACTTGTCCTCTTTGCTTTTGATTGTTTTAAAATGACTCATTTAAAAAAAAAAAGGTTATTATACATATGAAAGTGAATGACTAGTCAATGTCTCTTTGTATTAACTTGAATCCTACATTGTTTTTCTGTGTTTTTTTCAAGGTCAGCACTTCTCACTGAATTGCATTTAATGCATTATGTGAGATTTGGCTACTCGCAAAGTCACTATTGCTGCCTACACAACAAAATTATAGGAAGAAAAGTTATATCTAGTAGAAAAGTATAAACTCTATAAGGTTCTTTCCTATTTGCTTTTTGCAAAAACACAGAAAAAATATGAAAATCTTTCCTTTGATTGTGGTCACAGATGAATGATGTTCACATACACAGACATCCTAATAGAGGCAATAGCTCCTCTGCTACACTGTAGTAGGCAGTTATTAGTAACCATTAAACCAATTACTCAGGACTGACCTGTGAAAACCAGTGCTCGTACATAGCTCTGAAAAGTTAAATGCCTACTCTTTCACATTTCAGCAGCCATTGTGGAATATTTCTGGGTGTAGTATTGCCTAGGTTTATAAAATGAATCTCAAATTAAATATCTGTCTCTGAAGTAATTCTTGAAGATGCATTGTGATTCCAATCTTCAGGACAGGTCAAATGACCAAACTTAGTATTTTCATATCTTTCCTAACTGAGACATAAAAATACAGCAAGCAGCTTGCTTTGCCCCAGGAGAAAACAAAACCCAATCCAAAAAATTCATGCTCAGAATACTCCATATGTCACCCTTTAAAAATATTTTCTTAATTTAGAAATACATTGTCAAATTTAAGTGAAAGGTGTGTTTTGGTTGCAATGTCTACAAGGATATGGATCTCCCTGAAGAAACTACAAGGTGGAAGATCTGTAGTTTTTCCCCTAATCCCTTTGAGTCTCTCTAGCCACAAAGTACATGACTCTTTTAACTTTCATGGATGGCATAATGCAGGGGCAAATATGCTAATACACTCAATGAAGCAATACTTATATTGCTACTTGCAGAAGTGGTGTACACAGATTTGTTAAATCATTATTTTGATACTGTGATCAGGAAAAAAAAATGTTCAAACAGAATTATCTATGCAGAGGATCATGGCTTCCAACAATAAAACACAGTAGATGGAAAAGACTGAGAAAGCAGCTATGTTATGAGACATACAGTGCACATCTTCATTCTGTGAGCATACCATTGTCTTGAAATATAGGCTCTCAGTAGGCTCTCTCATAATATAACCATAATGGACCTCAAAATATAAATCACCTGATTCAGCCTGCATATAAAGCTGTGCATAGTCTCATGAGCTCACTGAGCATAATCTCTTTGCTCACTGGTTTCCAGATTTTCCTACTGCTCCAGCTCTGCTGAGAAATTGCAAACCAAGAACCAGAGTCAGTTGAACAATATGAAAAACCTACATATTCACTGACTCAGGTAGGCGATTCCTTGACCAAAATTCTGCCTTACAACTTCACCAGGTTTGAAGGACTCCTTCACTAGAGGAGAAGGCTCTGTGCTACCGTCCCCCTGCTAGCAGGTATATATCTAGTTGTTAGCATGTAGTTTTTAGCATGTACTCTTTAGTACAATGGCATCTCTCCAGTCCCTCAGAAGGGAAATGGTTTTGTCAGTGCTTTCCAGTTTCAAGTTTCTCTATTTTTTTCTAATCCCAGATGTCATATCTTTCCAGTGCCATGGAAGAGCAGAATATTTTTACATCATATTTCAGCAGATGGAATCCATTCCAGCCAAATTCATCACTGCCAGATGGCTGGCCCTTATTTACTGTTTAAAAGTTAGACACAGAGATAAACTTCAGTCAGCTAAAACATCCAAATGTTCTGCATGAAAATGGTAGGATAGTTATCCCCTCATCATTTTCACTAGCTCCAATAGATCATCAACTTCCACTAGGCTAAACATTAACAATAAGTCAATGGACCTTCAAGAAAGATTGTAACATCTTGAATTGGATCAAAAGATCAGCCAACCAAGGTTTCAGGTCTTTGAGAATGCAGGCCATATGGTTATATTAAAATACCCTTCAATGGCAATAATCCTATATTTAAAGGTAATCCATTTTTCAGTGCTTGCAAGATAAAAACTAAGCGCCATGTACAGTGGATGGGATCAATGTTTTTTGAGGTGATATAGGAGAGTAAATAAATAATATCTTGTATGCATTATATATTGTCTACTCTTATTTGTTTAGGAAGAAAAATAAGTCCTGGAGCTAGAAAATTAAGTGAACCAAAAATTTCCATATTCAGGTTAAAGATGACTACCAAAGTCTCATCAAAATTTTCAAAATCAAACCGCCTAACCTGTTTACCTGTTCTAATCTGTTTTGTATTTAATTGCTTAGTAATTTTGTGCTACTTTTGAAAAAGATTTAAAGTGGTTCATATAAAGATATTTGGAGAAGTAGTAAGAAAGATGCAATGAAGGGTGGTGCCCCAGAAAGTAACGATGAGCTTATAATTTCTGGGCCTGACGGATGGAAAAACTGAAATCCATCACCATATAAGAGGTTATTCAAGCAACATAAACTATGCAGTGTAATAAAAAAGTAATGCAATGTTGCACTGCAGTTGCCTGAGAGAGCTCTGGATAAGCAGGATGTCTAAAAATAACATATCAATGACAAAAAGTTGTAGTGTCGATGGGAGTCTTATCATTCACTTCATCCTGTAGGATCCTGTTTTTAAACTCCCTTCCTGCCTATGGACTCTCACATACATCCTACCAATAGTTATTCAATTTCACACAAAATTTTTTCTCAGAACCCCACATGCTATGTATTTTTTAAACTCTCAGCTGTTCTTCGATCTCATGAGAGCACAGGCACATAGTGTAGTGACATTTGCTGTAATTTTTCAGGAATGCAGTTAAAAGTCACAACATAAATTTATCTTCAAGAATGAAATGAAAATTTAGTATTTTAATTCCCAGTTTATCAAAATGTGCCTATATATTAGAAAGAATTAAAATATCTAGGGAGTCTAAACCTACACGCTCCACCAGTACTGCAAGCCCTAACTAACTGCCCGGGAAGAAACTTCCTCTGCAGTTTTGATATTTAATCCATTGCAAGTTTTCTAACACCTTTTCTGCAACATCTGGTGGTGAATGCTGTCTGGGACAAGGCACTGGCCTTACAGATAGTGTATTTTCCTAAACAATATGGTATAGAGATATTATAAAGGAAAAAACTATTGCATGCATTTCACGAGCATATTACACCTTTCTCAGAAATGCACAATAACAAACCCAATAACAAAGAGAACATAAATTAGGATTATGTATCCAATCTAATAAGATCACTTCTGCCTTCAAATAATATTAGAAACAACATGCAGTATTTCATATAATTTCATCTTTATTGGCCCATAATGACCCAATTATTATACAGAAGTACTCTCAGTGAAACATAATACAATCAAATTAAAATGCCTCCTTAGTTTCCAACCTCTTTAACACTAAACTGTGAGTTTAAAAGCAAAAAATCTCTTCCTTTTCTTTTCTTAGTTATTATCCATTACTCTATCTGCTAAAAAGCCAGACCAGGGACATCTAAGGAAAGACAGCCAAAACTCCACATACAAACACATTCTAGGTGCTGTCTGACAGAAGAAAATAAAACGCTCCCAGAGCATGAAAAATGTATTTTCTTTTTTTAACTTTCCTACAAAGTTGCAATTCCAAGACAGAGGGAACATAAGTTATCCTACTCCTGGCTGTGCTTCCCATGTTCCTCCTCCATTTATATCTGCTGCTATTTCCTACAAGTGCCATGCAAATAAAATTTTACACCTGGCTATAGGCACATATGGTTCAAGTTTAGGATAGGTACTGGCATCATGCATAATGTTACTTTCAGTTCTATTAATAAATATGTATTTATAAATAGCTAGAAATGTAGAGAAGTACAGAAATATGGATCTTTCACTCTTTCTGCACACATTCCCACATCCAGCACATAATTTATATGCATGTGCTTTTTATATACAGAAACATCCCTCAAAGCAGCTCAGAAGGCAAGGCAGCACCATTTCATTATAGCTTTAATTCAAAATTTAATTGCTTTCTCCTTTATTAACTGGCAAACAGTAAGCAAGCTCTGACCCTTCAGCACCATGCACGAATTTCTGTTATTTGAGGTATATGTTCAGTTAAATTCCTTGGGAATTTTCCATGGGAAAAAAAAAAAAAAAAGGGTGGCACAAATAGGCAAGGAGATGTAAGCAAGGTGGCCAACATATGAAACCTAGCCTGGCTCCCTCTGAATCTGTGGTTACAGATAGTGCCTCAGGCGTTAGCCCTAGGGACATCTGATGAGAGCCTGCCCAGTTCTCAGCTCCTTCTTAGTCTTCACACACTGTTACTCCATCATTTCCCAAGGGTTTTTAGTGCTCCTGCTGCTGCTGTGTAGACAGCGTAACTTTGGCACATTCTAGTGTTTGCACACATGGTTATTTTTCTGGGGCAATGCCAAACATTTTCCTGAGAAGCCTGAGATAGAAGAAAGAAACAATGATACTCAGAAGCATCCAGCCCACCGAAACCCACACAAAGCTTGATGTATTCTAAAACTTGGCAATTCACAAGACCTACAGCAAGAAATGGAAATTTTTGTTATAAAAGCTGCAAAATCTCCTATGATGAAATAAGATATGGATACGTATATATAGCATCTGTCTCAGTACTAGGGCAAAATATATCTGCTCCTGTTAAATAGTTGAAGGTTTACTTTGAAAGAGTTAATTATATTTGTATGTTTTTAATATCAACCTACTTAAACCAAACTGTTCAAGAGCACTCAAAGAAACGTGGAAATACAGCCTTGAATCAATAACAAATAAATAATTATAACTTCTACAGATAATACCTTCCATTATAGCAGCTTGTTCAAAGAATCCAACATTTTCTAGAACGGAAATGTTAAGCAAACACAATCAACACTCTATTTTAAAAATATGAATGAACATGGTAAAAAGATTTTTCTGGTTCTTTTTCCTTCGAACTGAGCAAGTTAAATGAATTCCATATATAGAAGACTGGAAGAGTGCTAGTATAGAAACCTTTTCTTTTTTTTTTATGTTTGTGATGTTGCAACACCAATGTGCATTTTTTTATCTCATCTAAGATACACAAAGGTAGCCATATCTACTAAGTTGGAAGTTTCTCAAGTGAGATAATACAGAAATGCAGAATCAAACCATTCAGCTATGCTAAAGAAAATACTTTAATTATTGAAGAGAGATATTTCAGATCTTTCTTTAAACTGAAATGGATGTCTGGGACAGGATTAGACACATAAAATAAACCATTTTCATTTCATTTCTAGGGAGAGCTACCCAGAGCTAAGATATTTGGTATTATTCAAAATGAAATGACATGTAATATTCTCTTTTACTTACTGGCTATGAAACACCAAATTGTAAAGCTTAAGTAATAACAATGAATCTTTTTTTTTTTAATGGTGTACATAACTGTACCAAAAAACTCAATGCCTAACTTCAGCTTAAATAAATTTAGATTTTCAATAAGTAAATGACTGCTACCCATGACAAATAATAGTAACTAGTACAAGCATCAGCCTTTGGCTAACTTACTTCTGTAAGCAGTTTAAGCCAGAATTTCAATTTCATTGCTTATTTTATCAGATAGCTTTTTACTACAACACTTCAATGCTCTATGGAATATATTTTCACAGTAAAGGAATGCTAGATCAAGCCTATGTTTAACACTCACACATTTCAAGTTGCATATTTATCAAAATAAATGTGGCAATAGCATCCATTTGAAAACTTTAGTAAACAATCTACTCTGAAAAGGGAGAAAATTACATGGAAACCCATATTTCTAAAATGAAGGTTTCAAGGCCAGTAAGAATGAGTTTAAATTGATTATGAAATGAGAATCAGAAAATTGTAAATTGACTTCATTATTTTTACATGCAGTGGTAAAGTATGTGCCAAAGCAAAATAGGAAATTAAAATAGGAGCACTGACTTGGGACAATTTCTTCATGCCGGCAGGTCTACACATATTTCTCTAATACTTAACCCACACTTTTCCACATGTTAATTTCCTACTTCTTACTGAGGAATTTCCATCTGTGTGGTTTTTTCTTTCATCAAAATTAAAAGGTAATCTCTTTCCAGAGCAGAAAAGAGCTGCAAGGCTCTTTTCTCTTCCCTTGAATTATTTTGCCTATGTTTACATTAACAAGAGCATCGTAGCAGGAATGGATCCATAGAGTAAAACATTTGGTACTGAGAAATAGCAATGACATTCTATATACTTTGGGGCCTTTTCTTCAGACTAGGTATATTCCAGTCATGTTTACTGAAAGCTGTTAGTATTTGGGTACATTAGGAGAGATCCTGAAAAGCATCTTTTGATTTTATTTCATACAAAAGGTCTCCACATCATGCACTCCAAGACTGCTGCATGATGTACAAGAGAGTACAGCTTGTGGAGATGACTGGGAAATTCACTGCAGAAGCTCAATAGCCTACCTCAAATTAAAATGGTAATGCAGATGTACCCTATAACCACTCTATCTTCCTCCTTCTTAAAGGAGAAAGTTTCTCAAGGGTCTATTACAACTTTCTCTCCTTGTGGTTGTACCTAGTTCTTTCAATGCTAGAAGGCAAAGCTACAGTCAAGTCATTATAATTAATTGCCAGGACTCTGTCTGTCTCCACACAGCTCCCTTTAAGTTTTTAAGGCACATGATAAGGTAATTATAATTTCAATTGAAATATATAACTGTCCTTCCTACTCTTAGGAATCCTAAAGTTTCGAGTACATACGAAGTGAATAAAAAGCCCTAAAATCTTTAATCTGATTTTTACAGCCATTTATGATTATGAAATGCTTCTGATTGCATTAGATCTTTTTCTCTTTTGAGTTACCTACTTCGATGTACCTTCTTCTCAAGTTCCCTTTAATAGAGACTCAAGAGTTATTCTTCATTTTATGATGTTCAGCCCACTAGAGCATATAATGCTCTCTATAACCTTCCTCCACTCCCCATGGTGTCCCCATCATAGTCCACTTCTTTCTAGGTGACTAACCCTCTGCTTTCTTAAAAAGGACCTCTCTTTGCATTCACCCTCAGACATTCATTCTGCCTGCAAACTACAATACCGTGAATAGCTGTTTTTCAAGAACGAGTTCAAAAGCAGCATAGTAGCCTTTTGTAGTCACTCATCATTTCTAGATACGTAGCATCTTCTGGGAAAAAATGTTAAAATTACTTCCCTTACATCACATTTTGGACTTGTTCATTTTAAATGAAAATGTCATGATTGCTATAGGAAACTGTTATCATGTGCAAAAATGCATGCAGAAAAGATCTAATTCACTATTAAAAGCTAGACAATATTAAAGTCAGTTCTACAGATACCTATTATATTTCTATTCAATTTTGTAAGTTAAATCCCTATTATGAAATCCCACTGTGGTCCTTGCGTTCCAGGCAATAAGGCACATTGTGCAGCATGTGTTAAGTTTTGTGTTTATTAGCTTGAGAGAAACAGAAGTGCTTATTGCAATCATCAACAAAGTTTCTGCATCTTTTCTCCTACTGTCCCTGGAGGCATCTAAATTACAGCACACTGAGCCCTCTGTAGAACGACATGCATGTTTTTTTCTAGCTATTTGCCATCCACTGCTTCTGTGCTATCTCCTCCCAGACTTCTCCTGTGCTGAAAGATTTTGCCAAGTCACTCCCAGTGTTTGGCTATGTCTCTCATCACCTTTTCATAGCGGCTGCTAAGCGGCATTTTGCTTTGGGCATCATTATCAATTGAGGTGTTGCATTGTTGAAGCATGTTCAGAAAATTTTACCATGTGCTCTTCAGCACACAATTGCATTTGGCATTTGAGAGACTCTATATAATCTTTAAAATATTACAGTGTAAATACTGTATTTCCTCTCCCTAAAAAAGGCAGAATTGGATTAACTGTATTGCTAGAGTACATATCACATTGCCAGGTATATGCTTAGATCCATTTATCTATGTCTTTTTGATACCCTGACAAAGAAGATTAACCACACTGTTCTTTCTCTATATCGATCTGATCATGTTACAGCCATATCTGACAAAAGCAAAAAAATTAACTTGAGTAGATTTGTCATATTTTTTTTTAAGGAGGAGAAAGGATATAAACAAGTAAAAATGAGGATTTTTTTGTTGAGAGCATAAAAAATTATTCACACTTTCAAAAGCAACATGCAGTGGAGAAAAACATGTAAATCTTGAAAAAAAAATAATGTCTCATACAAAAACAAATAATTCAGCACATTTTAGCTTATATGTGCGATAAAGCTATTTTTCTAGACAGGCAAAGTGTGAAATTCTTGTCATGGTTCTTAGTCTAAATAATTTCAGTAGGTCACCATGCAGCATGTACCCCAGAGCAGGGTTCTTACTGAAGTGCTTAAGATGTTCTACTACACAGAAAATATTTCCTCTTGTCCAGCATTTTCCCCTGATGAAGCAAAAGATTAATAGGATTAGATGCTTTTCCATTGAATCATTTTGTCTCTTTTCCATTGAATCATTTTGTCTGGCTGTATTATTCAACCTCCTCGCAGCCAGTGAGCTTTTAATTTTTTTTTTTTTTTTTTTTAACATTTCTCCTTTCATTATTCTACCTTTGATCAGCTTTCAATCTCCCCATGCCCCACTGCCCCTTCCTAACCCCTTTAAGAATGATATTGCTTTGAAAGCACCTGAAGACATTCTAAACATTTTACATCTCACATTGGTTTCCGCTTGAGGGCAAAAGATTAAATACACACCCAACTGACACCTTCCTTACTTCCCACCCAACACATTACCTTACTATAAAAGCAGCTTTTAAGACAGTGCTCTTAGTGATGCACCATTTTGGAATATTCCTGATTTCTTCCTAACTTGTTTCTGTTTTATGTTTGTAAAAATTAATTCTTATAGTGAGTTTCAAAGGCACCAGCTGTTAAGGAGTATGTGTAACATCATATCCACTTGCAGACAAAGGAGGTAATAATTTCATTTGCTACAAAGGGACTTCTTCATTAAGGTTGCCAAATATATGCACAAATTTCCCCTCATTGTGCTTGTGGAGGTTGAGGATATGGGAGCCAGCCCTTGTCCATAAGTTTCAGAGCTGTGGAGCACAACTCAATAACTCAGCTTAGTATTCCCTTTTCCTGGAAGCAATGGCAGAGGTAACACACCTACATGGATATACCTTAAATGTCCCCAACTTCTAACCTGGAATACATTATTAGGGAGATAATTGCATCAAAATTAGATTAGTTTAACTCCTCAGTTAACTACAGATTTACCATAGACTTGGCAGATTTGTACGCAGACAACTATTAATTCTGTTTCCTCTAGATGCATAGGCTTCACAGTGCATGATGTGCATCCTGCACTCTGGCCAACTACAATCTTTATCAGTCCAGCCTTTATCCTCATGAAAACATGTGATCTAAATCCCAGAATGCCTGGCTCAAGGTCAAGCATCTGCTAAGTCTAACTGTGTAACTTTGGCAATGTTAAGTTGTCTCTCACTCTGCAATTTTCACTCATGCAAAATGACAGGTGATTTTAGGCACTTACATTAACCAGAATTTGTAAAGGTCTTCAAGATATTCAAATAAAAGATGCTGTGCTCTGCACTGCTTCACACAATGAGGATAATGTACAAATAGCGATTAAAAATATGTTCTGCTTTCATTTGGCCATGCTGTTGTCTATCTGATTTGGGGTTACTTATGTGAGCTAATTGCTTTTATGCATGGGAGCACACACACATTTATAAAATGGAAGTAATTAAAACTGCCTTCTCTCTCTTTTCTCCTTCCTACCAACATACTGTCACATGCTTCTGTGTGATCACTGGTACAAAAGAAGTAAGTGCTTCTCTATGTGCTAGATCTCTGTTACTGTATCATCTCAATAGTAATATTTGTCTTATCTTCACTGTACCATGGATATGATCTGGGCCAGTCCCACAGCACAGAAGTCCAGAACCTTTCTGGACGCACTTCCCCTCTAGTCATGACGATGGCAACGCTTTCTGCAAGAAGAACTGAGGTTCCTAGCAACTCTAGTTGATAAAACTGCTTCAAAATCAGCAACTTTTTCTTACAGGCTTTGCTGTTCTGATATTTGGCTCAAATTTAAAATGAAAATAAAAATCTTGTAAAATTCTCATTGAAAAGAGGGTTGACACTTAGCTCCAGAGTACTTTGATGGAAGATTGTCCTGCAACCTGCAAGGATCAGCAAATCCCACCCCTGTGCCGGCCTACTTGATGCCTAGGCCAAGAAAGGCAAAAACAGAGATTTGTGTTTTGCAGGCAAAACTACGCTTCACAGACTAGAGCTTTGTAGCATTGAAGTGTTTTCATGGAAGAATTGGTACTTCTAAACCATGAAAGTAAGTGTCTTGGGTCAATTTCAACCAAAAATCTTCTACTTCAGTCATACTGATGCTAGTATGGGTATAGCTATGTATGGATGCTGCAAATAGACTATTAGTGATAAGAAGAGAAGAAACCTGAAGTCTGTTTCCCAGCGTAAAGACTCCAGTTACAGGTTGCCTAACACTTCTCATAATGTACTTCTCCATACTTCAAGTAACGGCATGCAATCTCCTATAAGCATCTTCCCTGCTGCCAGCACAGGACCATTTTAAGCCACTCTGATGCACTTTATAACCCCAGTAAATCTGGTATTAAGATTCAGATATATAAGGCTGTTTCAGACCCCAGTTCCTGTTTTAATGATTTATTTCAGTGGTATGAATTAGGAGTAGACACCTAGAGAGCTTTGTGAATTTGCATTAAATATTTACTTTTCATCAAACATGAATATGGCAGAATCTGACTGTAATTGATAGGCTGGAAATCACAGTGGTCTCTTACCTGTACATTGTGAGAAGATCGAGTCTACTGCCAATCATCACAGTTATAAGACAGGTATCTCTTAAAAATGACTCCTTTGATCATACATGCAGAACCCTTTCTGCTACTTGGTTAGGCAGGAATAGCCCATCTTTAGCTTAGTTCCTTTATCTTCATTTGCACAAATAGCAGCCATTAACCAAGGAGTGAATTCAATCAACTTGTCTCCAATGGGAGATAAAGTGGAAACCATCTGCTGGTTCTTAAAAGTAATGAGGCAAATTTTATTACAGAGTGATTTGGTTACTCTTGCCCTTGTTTCAGCTCACACATTAAAGGCTCTCTCTTCTGAGAAGCCCAAGTTCAGATCATACCTAAGGTCCTTGATAAGACCATGTTTTTGCTCCATGCACTACTTGTAAATATGATAAAAAAAAAAAAAAAAGAAGAAGAAGAAAAAAAGCTGCTCTAAGTTGCTGCTCAGATATGGCATACAGGTCTTGCAGTTAAGGATTAATGTATATTGACAGATTTCATATAAGACACTTAAAATGCATTTATTTTGTTTTACTCTTGTTCTATCTCACACTGACACAAATTTCCGTGGTAAAAACATGTGGCTAAAAAAAAAAAAAATTAAAACCTGAAAACTGCACATAATTCACTGAGGTGAATTCTAGTTTTACGAAAATATAGCACAGCCAATATCATGCCTAGCAGAGGCTGGATATTTTCACTGTGTTCATCATAGCTAACTATATTTTAAATAAACCCATATGTTAATCCTAAATCAAACCTCCCAGATATTGATACTGGCATCAGTATCAGCACCCTTAATAATAACGCTACATTTTGACAAAGTCCAGTCAAAGAGCTCAGGACTTCCTTATTCTAACAGTAAGTTTATGAGCTGGGCCCATTAACTCCCTGAGTTCTCATAAAAATTCTTTTCCATACACCCACCCAAAATTGTAGATTAATTTAACTTTCACTGTGATACTATTAATAAAGTTTATAACACTTTCATTACTCTCAGGCAGATTAGATATTGAAAGTTGTCAATTTGGAAATCGTATAAAAATATCACATTATCATGCACATTCTCTTTCAATAGCGAGTTAGAGATGGTGAAGTTGAAGTGGTGTAGCTACTTGAATGTCAAGAGGTCTACAAATATTTCTGGTCATTAACCTGAAATATAAGTTTCAGGTCAGGTGTCCACCACAGCTCTATTGCCATAACAACAAGCTATTAAGTAGTTTATTTGCTTCTGGTTGGCCCATCTGGGAAGGACTGGAGGAGTATCTGTAGATGGACTATAATAAAAATAAGCATTGAGGGCATGGATTCCCTAGATGTTAACATACCAAAGAACTGGAAATCAGAACATACGATAAGGACTGTACAGCTACAAACTTATCTGCTGAAGTGTTCTGAAACAAGTGTTGAGCATATCACTGGTGCTAAATAATTTCTGATTGTAAGCAGCTGCTTCTTTCTCTGTAAGAGTTATTTCAAGATTGAGCCTAAGATCAGACATTTGCCTTGTTTCACCACCTTTATCATTCTAAATAAATGAAATAAAATATTTCATTTATATATAAAAAATGCTTTTATAATAAACCCATTGAACACAACAGCTGTTCATCTTCTTTCTGAGTGGCATGGTTGTGCTAGAGCATGATCCCATCTTATTTTTCACAATGATACTACTGTGATACAGATCTGTTTGAAAATTCTGTCCAAGTAGTCTCAACAAAGAAATACATTTCAAACTCCTTGCTACTACTTCTATTGTAATGTTATGACATTCCTTAGCATTCAGATTTATGGGAACTGTCTGAACTTCTATAACAGTAATTAGCTGGAAGTCTTAGGGGGTCTCCCTTTGCTTTCTCTTCAATGCATGTATGACATAAGTAATTACTGCACTGGGTCAACTGCTTTTGAGAATAGATTACTTAAATGGCGCTTCATTTCAATTTTACACAATGTCTATTTTTCTCCAACTTCAATGGTTCAGAGGTTAAAAAAATAATAAAAAAAAATTGTAAAAGCCAGAGTTAACTCAAGCATCTTAAGAAGTTATTTGATAGCAATGGAACACTTCCATCATTTTTTTCTGGACCAAAGAAAAGTAAGGGAAATACAGATGAATTTATTAGAATGAGTCAACTCTTGTTGGAATTTTAAATAATAGGCTTATATAAATTTAAAAAAATGAAATCTCTAATTTTATTAATGGTAAGGGATTCTTTTAGTAAAGATGTAACCAATGGACACACATTTTTTTGGGGGGAGGTGGGGAAAAGGGAGAGAGTGTTTAGAATTAAAAATCAGTCAGGTACAAAACAACACATTAATAAAAAAGCGAATACAAATGCATCTGTTTTATAGATGAAAATATGGATCAAATACACTGCTGGCAACACACAATGTCTATAAAATATGGGAGGTAGTATGCACTTGCAATTTAAATATGGATTAACAAAAGCACCAATCTTAGTATTTTTATAGCACAATCTTACATTTCCAATAATCAAAGCAGACTGCCTGCAGTAGTCTCAATCTAGGGAAAAAATAAAATCCTATTTCACTCAAGAAGACACCAGATTCTTCATTATGCTTTGCTTTTCTTAATTTGTCAAGAGCAATAAGAAAAATAAAGCAGTGTATATGTAATGCTGGATAACAAAAAATATAAAAAGTAAAATTTTAATCATTTGAAACAATGAAATCAGAGGAATTTAATTTTACGCAGAGGAAGAATTCAACACATGTGGCCACTAAGAATACATAAAGAGGTTAATGTATATTTTAAGATTCCAGGTTTGCAGATTTTGAAAGGCAAATTAATCACTCTCCCCCAAGGGCTGAATTAGGTGCTTAATAATCTTACAAATCTCTGACTACATGGTGCATGTAGGGCACAAAGATACTGATAATGTCTATGGAGCCAGAACTCTCTTCAGGTTTCAAGTTTAAATAAACCATTCTAGGCATTCATCTGTAAAAAAAAAGGCGGCTTGAGTTGTTACAGAGCATTACATTAGTGTATCTGGCCAGTGTTTCAGCAATATCAAGTATCTCTCAGGAACTCCTTGTCTGGAATATCTTTTTCCCCCTCATTAATGAAAAAAAAAAAAAAAAAGGTTGAAATAAAATACTTCATTGACTTCAGCAATCTTTCATTCTCGTTGACAAATATTTGTCTTATCTTAGATTGTATGTTGTTGTGCTATGAAGGTTATGGATTATTTGTAGAAATGTGGGAGTGTAGCAAGAAACGGTTTCATCTTCTGTTTCTGGTATAACAGAATATTCATGAATAGGTTCTTCAGATTTTTCCACATCTAAGATACTTCACATATTACTAATTCAGTTGCTGCCGTTGTTTATTTAAATATATTTTTAATGATTTCAGACTTTCTTACTAGGCTTGTTCCATTACAAATAAGCTTTTTGAAAGGGAAATATGAGCTGACAAGCAAGTAAAAAAGAAATACATCTAAGAAAAATCACATTAAAAGAAACTCCCTAAATATTATAAACCTAAATCTTTATTTTAGCAAAGAATAAATAAATAAATAAATCCTTAATTTCTTTCCCTACTTTTCAGATTTATGTATTTAACATGACAATGAGAGGAATAAATGATGTATCCAATCTGTTCCTCAGGTATTAGAGACCTAATCTCCATTTAATATATTTTAACCCATAACTTTACTGAATTCCTGTGTCACTAGCACTTTGTTTTATGGCTATTTCAGTGTAGGTTTTGAAAGATGAGCAGAGAGGGTTGTAGGCTTTGCTTGCACCTAGAGACCACCCATAGACCCTCTATATGGATCACAATAGGTCTTTACCT
>JAVCKT010029741.1:21075-32547 GCA_032273925.1 Rhynchotus rufescens | reverse complement strand
GGCGCGCAGCCGCTGCAGCTCCGCGCCGGCCTCGCGCGGCGCCGCGGGCTCCCGCAGGCGCCCGATCTCCGCCGCCAGCCAGCGCAGCTCCTGCTCCTGCCGCGACAGCCGCCGCGCCGCCGCCTCCGCCGCCGCGGCCATCTTGTGCGCGCCCTTCCCGCGCCGCCCGCGGGGGGCACGCGAGGGCCGCCCGCTCCGCTCCGCCGGGCCTGCAGGGCCGCGGACACGCGTTAAAACAGACACCAAATAATCCCCGAACGGGGCCGGGTGCTCCCCAGGGCAGCCTGCCGGGCCGCCCTCCACCACTGCTGCCTCCCTTTCACACGCGCTTCCTCAGGGGGTTGTCTCTGTGCTACCCCAGCTCGCCTGGCCGGGATTTCAGTCCTGGAATCACCAAATCGGAATGGTCACGTTGCATCCCCCGCTTAACAGCACTGGAAATAGCTGCGTGGTGCGTGAAAAGGGGGAGAATCGACCCTTGGATCTGTCCACAGTTGAGACGTGTCCTGACATACACCCAGCTGGTCCCAGTGGCCTCAGGAGCTGACAGCCACGTGCTTGGGACTGAAAGGACATGTTCCTTGACCAGCAGTGGTCCTGTAGGCACTGCTGGCTCCACAGATTGTCCTCCTTTGGAACAAAAGCATAAGATTTTCGTGGCACCTACCTCTCCACCCTGTGCCCACTGCTCCTTGCATTTCCATGACCACACTGTCTCCTCTCCCCATGAATGCCCAGAATTTCTAAGAGCTTTTGTTTTGTTTTTTTTTTTTTTTTTTGTACCCTAAGTAGGCTTTCTGGTGTTACTGGTTTCCATCCTACTTTATTTAACAGATACTGGGAATCTCCCACAGCACAGTGCTACCTAGGTACAGGTTTGCACCATTGCTGAAGATCAACGCGGTGTTCAATACACCATCACATGCAAAAACGGACTCAGTGCGGCTTAAGATAACCTGTAATTCCACCCTTCCTTGTTCCAGGTAACCTGTGAGGCTGGCTGCACCTGCAAACAGCCACGGGGTGACAGGCGGTGCTTCCAACCACTTCTGTGACCCTGGCTAGGTAATTGTGGAGCTGGTGAGACCCATAATACCCCAGAGGATGAAACGGCCAGTGGTCAGCTGTAACAGTGACTGATAAATACAGACAATTTCTGAAACAGAACAGCCTGCCAGGAAGGCATCACAGGTGCTTCTTAAAGTGCTTAAGACTAAACATACGGCAAAGGTTGGCAAAATACTTTTTGCCTGCTGCACAAGACGTATAGTAGCATTTAGGAAGCTGCCAGGTAAGGCTGTCCAGGTGAGGACGTGGATGTGTGAGCTGTTGGAAGAAGCAGAAGGACTAAGAAACAGCAGGAGGAGACGAAAGTACTCACAGCTCTTCTAGAGGGCATCTATGCAGGCAGAAAGTATGAAAACAAGAGCAAAAAGTGTGTGTGTTAAGCAGCATTTGCGTAAGGCGCTTATGTAAGCGTGCGATCCTGGGTGAGTGATGATCAGTGGCAGGTCCCTCCACGGGGAGCGCGGCAATGGATGCACTTGGAGCGCACACTGCTGCGGGGCCCTGTGCGCCCGCGCACCCCTTGGAGGCGGGAGCACACAGAGAGGGGCTTAGTCGCACCAGAGCCACACACGCGTCTCCACGGAAAAGGTCCTGCCCTATAAGCTCCCCTTCTTTGGTTCGTGCCTTTTGCAAATATGCTTGCGGGATATGCACAGAAACATTTATTATTTACTGTGCTAAAGCGAAATATTGCGCAACTAAATGTAAAATTCTACTGTGCTGCAAAGTCAATGTTTTATGAAATAATGAGAGGATCATTTACGCTGTGATTTGTGTGATTGTCTCTAAGGAATACAAAATTAAATGTATAGAAGACATGTTATTTTATGTCCCATAGCAGTTTGTACACATTATTTCAGTTTGCTGAGCTATCTTCTTGAATAAATTATTAATTTTTTTTTTTTACAAAGGGCTATCTTTGAAGATCAGTTATGGAATTAAAAAGTAACAGTAACTACGGAATTCTCCGTCTCATCATTACGGTTCAGAAGCTGTTAACAGTTGTAAAGGGCTAATTAGTGTAATGTAATCCTCTTAGGAGGCTGCAGGCACTGAGCTAGATTTCTTTATAATTTGTATGTAGGCCTGCTTTATTCCATTAGAATTACAATAATTACAGGCAGCAGTATGTATTTGCATTCTATCTAACCACACTATGTTTACTCTGCATGCTGAAGACTGTCCAATAAATGCAGAGGTTATTTTTCTTTTATTCTGTGTTTAAACGCCAACATGTTTGGAAGAATAGCTAAAGCGTGGTTTTACAACTGTACAAAATCTACCAAAAAGGAAAATGAGAATGAAAACAGGAATAAGTGGCTCTCTGAAATCCCAAGCAATCAGAGAGAGAAAATCCTGGAAGAGCTGGATGTGAACAAAGTGCTGTCATATTTGGTTTACGAGAGAGTCTTTTCCTTGGAGGAATACAAAGACATTTGGTCCCAGGAGAGCTACAGGAAGAGAACTGAGTATTTTTTAGATAAACTGTCTTTAAAAGGCCCAAGAGCTTTCTCTGTTTTTTGTTCCATTTTGGAGGAGATCTGTCCTAACTTACTGACATGCTTTCTCCCTGGCTATGAAGGTAAGGTCACTGTCCGCTCTGAAATGCTTAAGTGTGTAGTGGTAACGTCTTGGAATCCTTTGACACTAATAGTTATTTGCTATAATTAGTGTTTACTTTCTCTCGCGCGCTAAACGAGAGACTACTCGTTTGCTTGATGCTGTTTTTTGTTAGAGAAATTTGCAGGAAGGGAAATTTATAAGCAAATATTTTTATGGGATGCTTTGAACATTTAAACTGTTAGCAAAATGCTGTATGTTAAACACTGCTGCTACTAATAAATACTAGTGAGGATAAGGAAAATAATTTCTATGTACCGACAGGGCTTAACTCACAATATAACTGATGTTTTAGCCTAATTGCTATTTCTACAATATTTAAGCATAGACTGAGAAGTTTTTTAGGCATAGTGCCTGGGATTGATCCCTTTGAAGTTTCTGTTGTGAGCTACATTATTTGTTATTCTCTTCTGTATATAACTGTACAACAACCATTGTATTCTAAATATCAACAATACAATTGAAAATATTCAGAATGTTATTTGGACATTGCCCCTATTCATACCTGCTTGAGAAACAATGGTTTATAGATGTTAGCAAAGATAAGATTAAAAAAATACAGTATTTATAGTCTTATCCTAGTGACCTATTTTTAATTTTTGTGTGTGTTTATATGTTCAAAATTGGAGCCTTTCACGCCAGTTGGAGTTTTCTGAATAATGCTTGCTGGATTGTGCTTAACGGTTATGTACAGAATGTCCTCTTATAATTTATTTAAAATATTACCATCTTGTATCAATTAATTCAGTAAAAGGTTTAAGACACCTTGGAATTAAAAACACACAGCAGTAAAGCTGCGTGCTGTAATTTTAACAAAATAAATACAAAAAAATAATATCTAAAAGGCATTTTCATCTTTACAATTGCTATAATCTGTGTCCTCACGAAAACCCGATTACTTTTACATCTGACAGCTATAGATCCAATTATACTGGAGGAGAGCAGCTATTCTACCATAATTTACTTATGAACAGATGTCCATTTAGTGTACTTTTCAAGATCAATTTACAGTACAGTTTTACGGCAATTAAAATCATCAAAGGAGGTTCTCAACTAAAGTTTTGGTGTTCTCTGAATTAAATGTAGAGAAGATGAAGGGGAATTTTTCTTCTCTAGCACCGAAGCCTCTCATGTTGGGGCTCGTCACAGCGCAGGCTTAACCCTGCCGCGGGCGGGAGGTTGGGGGCTGCTGCTGCCCTAGAAGATGACGCTCTCTGCAGCGGGATGCAAGTCTGGCACTCGGTCTCCCTGACAACATCAGAACAGATATAGAGAATAAAGGAGAAAGCCAATGCTGCACATTTCCAGAGGAGTAAAGGATACTGTTGGAACAGCTTCCCCGATCCATTCTGCCTGTCTGTGCCTCGTGGAGGCAGGAAAACGCCCCGGGCTGCCTCAGCTCAGCCACTATTACTCTTTCCTCTGTGCCCTCCCCCAGCAGTAAACATCTAATGCGCCGAGCTGCAGCTTCAGAATCTATTATTGCTAATAATAATTACTACATGGCAGGGAAAGGAATGCACATGCTATATATTCACATTAATTCATGCACATATTTTTTTTAAACTCACACATGCATACATTGCAGATTCAATTAGGGGCATTATGCATTACAGATTTTCATGCATTGTGGATTTTTATGTATTGATTTTGATAAGCCCTATCATAAGGTACAGAGCCATGAAAGATGAAGAAGAGCATTGTTTATTATTTCCATTAAAATCATTTTCTTCTGCACCCTGCTGCAGCTGATTGACCGGACAAGGGAATGGGAAGGGGAGGAATCCTGTCGGGTTGTGACGCGTCACTGGAACGGCTGCGCCGGTGTCCTGTGGCCGGGGCCCCTGGCTGGCGCGGCTGCTGTGTGCCAGGCTGTGTGCCAGGCTGTGTGCCGTGCTGTGTGCCATGCTGTGTGCCAGGCTGTGTGCCAGGCTGTCCCCTACGCTTGGCAGCAGTGACATGGGCTCGGAGAGCCTGCACTGCAGGCTGGCCGTGCAGATGGAGCAGGATCGATCTGCCCCATCGATCACCCGCGTGTGCAGCAGGGCCCCGTTTCCCTTTCCGGATGGCCCATGCTGGCACATGGGGGTATTTTCATGTGCTGCCCGTGTCCCAGTGCCCCACAGGGAGAGCCCTGGGCAGGTGCTGGACACAGGGCACAGATCCGAGGGGTCACTCGGCTCTGCACTAATGCAGTTCCCTGTAAAAGCTGCAAAGTGCGATGGCCGAGCGGTGATCTGCTGCTTGCACGCAGATGTTTTAACACCATTTTGAACTGCTCTCACTCATTGTTTCACAGAATTACACCCACAGCAACACCGGGGTGATGCAGAAGTATTTATTTTTCAAGACACCAGTGACTTGATCTCTCCACTCTTGTGGAATTCTCGTTGTGATATAAAGCAAAGTCTAGTGACTTGAAGGGAGAAATGCTTTGGATGTTACTTGTCCATAAAACATATTAGGAAACAAGCATTTTGTACAGAGTAACAATTTCAGGTTTATTTCCAAAATTCCTATAAATAAAGCCTGACCTGTGCCTCTCATGTCAACTGGAAATATGAATATGGAAACAATCTTATCTACAATAGGTCAAAAGAAATTGTGCCAACTGAAAACAGCTACTTAATGCCACTTCAAAATCATGGATAGCACCACAATGACCAGTAGATGGGAGTTTGAACTATGCCTCAGCTATTGTAGAAATATCTTTATTGTTTTCCAGGCCATACACACAGACCTTTCCCGGGAATATCAGCGCAAACAAAGCTGAGGGCTGTATCGGAGATGGAGCTGCCTGAAAGCTGCGAGCTGAGCGACCGAGAAGGGAGCCCCTCTGCTGAGGAACAGCTGAGTCAATCCTTCGACAAGTACAGGTTAAATTAACAATGTCGTGATGATTTGGATTATCTCTATAGCCACTGTTCACATAGTTTCCATGTATGTGAAGTGCACCACAGATGATTACAAGAAAATGGTGGTTTGCATTGGAATTTGCATGGTATTTGTATAATATTATGTTATTTTGTACAATTGGTATCCTTTGGTGCTGATGAATGCAGGGGGTTATCTCAGGTCTTTACTGCAGGCATTCTGTAATGATAATAATATAGATAGCACTGGCAGTTTTCAGTATTTGAGGACTCAGTAGTTGTGCAGAAACATGCTTGGATCGTGAGAGGAGACCTAAGTTAACGTCACCATTCCTTTTTATTCGAGCAATGAATGCCGTTATAAACAGAACAGAAACTGAGGAAGAACCGCATAAGAAGAGCATGTAGTTTGATAAACTGCACAGAGGCTTTAAGTTCCTGCTTAAGGGATTTGAACCTAAAGAGGTAACACACACAAAACTCTGGAAAATCCCAGAATGCTGATTTTTATGCAGGTAGCATCCAGTTTAGGCATTCACACTTGAGAGCTCGTAATCATTTTGTGATGAATTCAGTGAGGATTCTAGCTGAGAATGGGTCAAAGCTCTCAACAGCTCATTGCCTTTGAAGAAATACTGCGCTTAGATAATTACTGTATATCCGGCTAAGGCAGAAGTTTTCATTCTGAGGAAATTGCCTGGAAGTTAGGTAGGCACCGTACTGCTGTTCTGATATGCCCATGGCATATAAATGGAATATTTAGGGGTCTTAAGACCTTTGCATGTCTAGCTTAATTTTGTACACTAAGTTTCTGTTGTCTGTAAAGTAGGGACTGTATTACACTAGCTTGTAGAAGCCAAATGCAATGATCATGAGGTGACTGAAAAACGTTAAGATGCTAAGAGATGGGGTTTAGCTTGAGTGGCAGAGATGTGTGAAATGGTACCACAGCACCTCAACCAACGGTACAAACCAGCGTGGGCCCAGACTGCAGTCCCAGCCTCAGTCCCAGCCATCGCCGTTCTCCACAAGGGCATTCACAAGGCACCAGGATTTCGCAGGCATTCCTGATGTCAGTCCATGCTGTTGGCCTTTACATTCATTTGTTCTTTAGCACTGCTCTTGTAACATCACATGACAATTCACTTATACAAATAAACCAAGTAAAACGTGCCTGCAGCTGAGGAACTGTATTAGGGAAGCATTAGTCAAATAGGAAAACCTTCCCAAAGCCAGTCCATGCTGGAAATCCTTAATAGCTTAAAAATCCTTGGAAAAAATCAAACAGACACCATATAACAGGGCACTATCTGTATTTACAGACAGCTGAACAGTCTCACAATCAGACTGTGATATGCATTCCACATGACAAGGAGGCATAGGCTATAACAGTCCTGTAAATACTCTGAAAGTAGAAAAGATGTTAGAGGGATATTCCCTGCAGCTGCTGTATCCATGCAAAGTGTGGAAGCTGCAGCAGCCCCCGAAGTTGCACAGGAAGAAGGGACTAGAGCCACCTCTCTTGGACACATCGAACTCGACGGCAGGACAAACTGGCATGTGACAGCACACAATTTCCTCCAAGACCATGTGCTTGAAAACATAAATTATTTTTCTTAACTATGTTGACACATCATCTTAAGTATGTTGTTTTTAAAAATCTGAATCTTTACATGTAATGCTGTAAACTGACATTCCTGTCTCCACTCAAAAGAAAAAATATATAATAGGCAACTAGCAACTTCTTCTAGTTTCCACCTAAGTATCACACTTGAGTCAACCATCAGAAAGAAAACCTTAAATACACAATCAACACCATTCACAGAGACTAGAGTCTCAATTACTTTTAACAATTTGTGAGAATGACATCGCCACTTTTGAAGAAAATGGAATAGCTGGAAGCTAAGCAAATGTGCCACCCACACAGCTCTGCATAAATTCATACATTATAAGCCACGGTAACCAGCTCCCTATCAACAAGGCAACCAATTGCAGACAGACAGTGCTGTCCATAAATATAGCAGTGCACGGAGGATGAGGTACGGAGACAACTAGAAAAAAATGTAGCAGTAGTTAGAAAAGAGAGGAAATAAAAAGGAAATGGAAAATAAAATCGCTGCCCTTTCCCCCAATAATTGTAAATGATTTCATTAATTTCTAAGTTTTTCCAATGATAGAAAAATGTGAGTTGCTGCTGCTCCAAGGACAAGAGCTTCCTGTCTCTGAGGTAAATAGCAAAATCCAGATGTTAAGGCAGCACCGTGGTGGGGTGGAGAGCTCCCGAGGTGCGCCCGATAAGAGATGCTAAGCAATTCTATCACAGTTGTAGAGCTCTGTTCGGTTGCACAGGTTACCAGGGTCCTACCACTGCACTGCTAGATATGGAACACAAGTGCTAGAGATGGTGATTTATATGCAGCTGAGAAGAGCAAAAATAATACAAAAAAAAGGGGAAAAACGTGTGTAGGTTAATATTTTTAATATTCATATTTTTTTAAAAAAAAGGAAAGCTCTGCTAAGGGCACCCTGCTCTTCTCTCACAAGTTTCTCTCTTTAGACAGTCAGCTCCATCAGGGTCCCTGCGTTCCCCTCGTACTCAACAACTGTGTTTATTCTCTTATTGTTTGAGGACCAGAATTCTGAAGCAGACAACTCTTACTAGCATTAACAGAACACATATGTGTTACTTGGCATGTATTAAGAAAATATTATGTGAAAATGTCTGTCAGAAAATATGATAAAAAAAAATCAGTGACAAGCAGATAATATTTTTACAGATATGGTAACACAAGCCAGCTATTCTCACCCTGCAAGCAATAAGAGATTTTGCACACAGCTTTTTCACTTTCATGTGAATGGACTGTATGTGTGTACATCCTTTAGAGTGTAGTTGGTTTGAATTCGAAGTCTGCTTTACCAATTTCCTGATTACGTTTAAAATTTTGGAATGGGTCAGTTCTACACTAGAATATACTTTTCTGAATTGTTATTTTAATAATAATTTTATATTCAAATAGTAGATCTAACTTCAAAATTAAGTTAAATAATTTAAGCTAGAGCCACATTTTACCCTGTCCTATCAGAATATCAACAGAATGAATCATTCCTATGTTTCTTTTTCATTACAAATTATTTTATTGGCAGTAGGACTATCTTTGGAGTAATTTATTTCAATAAAAATAACTATCAGGTTTCTGACAATTAATATCTGACAAGCTCAAGACTTCCTTATACCTATATTCTTTGCTATAGAGAGAGAACTTACCTTTTTTTTTAGAATTTATACTTCATGAAATAATAGTCATCATAAAAACTGTCAAGGAAACAATGTTGGATTCAAAATTAAAAGACTTAAAAAAAAAAAAAACTTCAATCCTCTCCAGTCAAAATCAGAGGGTTCAAAAAAGCAATAACTATGCAGTACTTGGCAACTGATGTGGAATAGTCAGTGTTCCAGTTTCTCATACAATCCAGTTCAATTTGGCCACTAGATGGTACTGCATCACAGTTGTTAAATACACCCTTGCTGTGCGAAATTATTATTATGAATTATTATTTAAACTTCTAATATGATCACAGCTTTTAGTGTTGTTGATTGCTTAGTCCAGTTGTTCTGGACATAATACATGGTGCAGACATGTGGGCCTTTCTGTGTTTCTTACCAGCCACTGCAAATGTGATGTTTCCAAGGCCTGGCCACATGTGCTGCCCATCCTCACTCGTCACTCCAAATCACTCGTTTGGAGTCCGTGTTCCTCACACAGGGACAAGGCATGTCCAAGCACAGCTCAGCAAGGAATAAGAGCCCAAACTCGTAGATGTGTTAATTTTGACACTTTGGGAACTTAGATATGAGCCTCTGTTTATTTGGGAACATCTCACGCCCACTTTCCCATATGTAAATGACAAAATCAAGCGCAATGTCATGGTAAATCAAGCCTCTCAAGTCCAAACCAAATCACCTGTGATAGCTGTTTAAATATGCAGGGTTTATCTGCTGTACTAGCTGCACTTGGTATAGTCACTCACTTCAAACAGATAATATAGGTTCTCTCCTTTATGTAGGAGACAAAAAAAAAATAAAAAAACAAAAGATGGGGAGAATTAAAGAGTCAGATGTGCCAGTGTGGGGAATTGGGCTGAGGGAACCAGGAGGTGGTGAGTGGTGGTGTTTTGTAAGACACAGGGCAGGATAAGGGAACACAGAATGCCTCTGGAGTCACCTGGATCCCCCTCATCGGGTTTCTCCTCTGCTGGTGCAACGCAAAGTCACACTGGCAAAGACACCACCAAACTGGAAGGACCCTGGATGGGCCCATGGTTCAGCATGTACCACCTTGTTAATAAAGAATTTGTAAGATGAAGTCGGCCAACCACTGAACAGGCTGTTTGGTGTAATCCAGAGCTTCATCCAAAGACATAAATGATAAATGCTTTTAGAATGTGTTTCAACAACACTTTCCAAAAACACACTTTTAAATCCCAGTGAAAACAAGGCTGTGCTGTCATGCTGATGTAATTCATTAACTTTTAAATATTTAAATGAATGTGTAGGGAATCTGAAATATACCAAGTTCTAATAAGATATCTTGAATTACGAATGGAAAACATAACCATTGAAATCTAGACTAGGCAGTCTTCAAATATAATGATTAGCTGTAATTTTAATATCTCGATACTACTGACATAGTAATCCTCATTTTCAGAAATGTAAAGCAGCATCCATGCCCGTGAGCACTCGGAGCTGCCAGTGCCACGCTGGGGTAGTTGTGCCCCATGCTCTGTACAGAGTCATTCTCTGGGTGCAGATCCATTGCCCTTGTTCTGAAAGCTGGCTCGTGGACTACTCTCCTTCCCTTTTGAAGACCCTGTATTTTGTCTGGGGAAAGCAGCTAGGAAGACGGGTGCAAACCACCTTCCTGGGGTGTCCCTGGAAAGGGGCCTGCAGAAAGGAGAAAATGGAGCATTTACTTATTTTAGCTCACACTTTTCCTGCTCCTCCAGATTATTAAGCAAGGCTGAAAAGAGGTTCTTGGGACATGCTTAGTGTGGAAAGACAGAGATTTGTCACGAATGGGCCTGCAATCATAGTTCTCTCCATGTTTGAGTAACCAGAGCAGGGGAAAGGTCTAAAACCACTCCTGTCCTCTTGATGGAATTAATATGGGAATGATTCTACTTGAGTAAATCCTCGTGGTGTTTTACCTGCTTTACAAGTAATTCTACAAGAGAGGATGAACTGAGCCAGTGTAATGGCAGATTAAGGAAGGCAGGAGTGGGTAATTCCTGCCAGACATTACTGAGGCAAAACTGAATGACTTCCCCCAAACACTGCTGCTCAGCATGACCCACTCACTGCCAGTGTAACTGCCATGGAAGTGCCATCCCTAATTTTATATGTATTGTAGTGTAAAGAACATGCATGTTTTATAGAGCTCATACAGGCAATCACCATATAGAAGAGGTTTTACTTAGATTATGTCTTATCCCAAATGTTTTCTGAGGTATAACAGGATTAGATGCTGATGAGGATACTGCACTGTTGTGTTTCTTTACCACTTGATATTTTCTTGAGGTGCAGTGACAACAAAAGCTACGTTTGACCTACCTAGCATCGTTACCAGCTGCCTTGTGGCTTTTGGCATCCCAGCAGTCAGGTCAAGGTCAGTTTGCCCAGTAGCATTATCTTATTTGACAAGAAGCTGCTCGTCTCTCCTTGCAACCTGAAACAGATGTGCCATGACTATAGTCAGCGGCAGAAAGAAGTGCAAACGCAAACTGAAGTATTAGAAGAGAAAAGCAAGTCAAGATGTCAGAACAAGCGCCTTTCCCCTGTCATTTTAGAGATTTTCCTTTTAGAAATCCTATAAACAACTTTGCAATCTGTTGTTATAATTCCTTGAAATTGTTG
>JAVCKT010029737.1:0-12346 GCA_032273925.1 Rhynchotus rufescens | reverse complement strand
TTTGTACATTTTCATCTCAGTACTGATGTGGTTGCTGGTGCATCACTATGTGTCAGTTCTTGTTTTCATCTACAGTTTCACCTGTAATGAACTTTAATTAGATGCACTGGGGCTTGAGCAACTGTTTTTAAAAGTCTAGGCCTATGACCCTATATTCTTCCTTTGCCCATAAAGCTAAAAAAGATACACTTGTGGGAATAAGAGAATTGATTTCCTTCCCTCCTACCCCACCCTATCAAGCCATCTTTTCTCTTGTGTCTTTATTTCTCTAAGTTAAAAACAGGCAAGAGCTCTGACTTCACGGTAGGAAAGACAGATACCTGCTGAAGTAATACTTTTACATCCTGGAGTGAGCTTTTATGAAATATGAAAGTCTATGGTATAAATACAAAAAAAATCTTCTAATTCTAAAGTATAAGAAGTATGATTATTAAATGACTTTTCTCAAAGCAAAAAATTTTAGAATGTAGAGTTTGTGTTTTCTTCTTTCCTCACAATATAAAATGATCAGTAATGATAGTGAGCTAAAAGGGAACTCATCTAAGCTAAATATTTTCTAGACTAAGTTGGAGGGGAAAAAATCTGAATTCTTATTGTGCTTAAAACATTTAAATGGATGAGCTTAGATGACTTTCTAACAAGAATTTTGCTCAGGATCAATTACAATCTATATCAAACCTTTATAACAGTTCAACTGGTCGTGTCCTGCTGGGTGCCCTGAACATCTCAGCAGATGAGAATGTCTCAGGTAGATAAAAAAATGTTGCAGCTGAAAATGAGAAGAAAAATTGGAGCACGTCTATCCCATTTTCTCCAGGTTTCCAGGTCACAGTTTTTGAGTATCTTTTCTTCTTCCTTCTTGAAAATACAGTATTGAAGTTGAAAGTCCTAGTGACACTTTGTAAAGTGACTCGAGTATCTTCTGCAGTGCTGATTCTTTGTCAAGAAAGTTCCATGTTGCGTAGGATGAACTGAGTAGCTGACTCACTTCATTGTTTAGTCTTGACCTTGTTTGAGTAAGACCCAGACTGTAAATTCTTAAATTATATATAAATCCAGCAGAGTAATCCAGAGATCACTACTTAACCAAGTCGCTATCTGCTTCCTAGGTGGCTACACTTTAGACATCTGTGTATGTGCGAGAGCAACTGCACTGAGATGTGTCTGTCTTTTGCCTAATTTTCTTCAGAACCAGTAATTTAAGGCAAGAAGACAGTGCTTTAATCACCAGGCAGAGTTGGAGGTCAGAGAAGGAAGGATAGTATAGTAAAATGGTGCAAAACTTTATGAACACAGTCTGCCCGTGCAACTTACTGGTGTGACAATTCAAGAGCTAAAAATAAGTATCTCTTCTACTCTTAAATTTTTGTTATGCAGACGTTTGATAAAATGAATCAAACTACAAGGAGGAAAGAAGGAAGCCTTACTCCGTAGGTAAAAGACTAATCTCTAGTCACTAGGTTTAGCAAGTTCATTCAACTGTGGGCTTTTTATCCCAAAGTCTACTATGTTTATATATATATATATACACATGTTATAGTGCTAACGCCACTATTTGGATGCCTATCTCTAGTGAGGCCACAGAATTCTTTTTTGTTCACAAGCCTGTATCTTCAGCTTTGCTGTATAGCTTACAGTGGGCTTCCACAAATTTGATTTAAATACCCTTGTTTTTGAATTTTTTTAAAAGCAATAACAGCTGCAAATAAAGGCAGAACATGATCTGGAGTTTTACATTTTAATATGTGAAAATGAACTCCATTGACTTTTGAAACGTTACCAGAGGGGGAAAAAAAAATAAATGATTGCCTGTGTTGGTTGTCAGTATTTACCTATATCGATTCTCAATATTGAAGAATGATGAAATTCAGTGAATTAGTTGAGGATAAGCACTACTGTCTTGGAGATAGTTTTTTTTGGGAGATGATGTAATATTTTGAGACATAGGTCATTTAGCTTAATGTGCTTAATAAAGAAATATGAATAAGCAATACCTGATATATCTATAGTAAACACTTAAGCCTGTTAAACGTATGTCTAGACTTACAGTGATACAGCCAAAGTCTGTCGTGGTCATAGTCATGCTTCAACTCTGGGTTTATAAACAAATGTCAGTCAGAATTATAAGTTTGTCCAACATCCAGTCAATTCACTGCAACTGAATTCCAAAGTCAAAAGTATATGTCAAATGAAAATAGTTAGTAAAGAAACTTGTTTAATTCCTCAGCCATATGGCCCAAACTATTAAATTACTTATTTTATTCAGCTGATTGTGTCTGACACTTTTTTCAGAGATGGAATAGACTTGTACCAATAAGACAATTTACCTGTTTGAGTCCAAAAATCTAGCAATTTAAAATTCCTTTTCTTTTCCTATTTTTATTTGCTCTTCTGTACTAGGGCCTAACAAACAGTTTCAAAAGCTTCTCACAAATAAGATGACATTGACCATAAAATTGCCCGTTCTTTAGTCTACTAATACCTCTAGGATGAAAATCATAATTGCTGAGCTAAGATAGAAGCTGTTCTGCCCTTCTATCCAAAATGTGTTTGTATTAAGCAGACTTGCCATAGATCCAGGGGATTCAGATTGAATCCTCCTGTTATCATTCTATGACATGTGATTCTAATAACAGCCTCTTGTTGATTCTGAACTGGGTTTTTGTAATCCTGTTCAAATATTATTTATATAAAGCTCTCTAGAAGGAGAAATGAATAAAAATCTCTATGTTTCAGATAACCATTATGCTGTACTTCAATTTATCCTCTGTAAGAAATCATAATTCTAACCTGAATTTGAGAAACAGGTTAAAATTTGTCATATATCCTTTGTAAAATCACCATTTAAAAAAAAAAAAAGCAGTTTTTTTGCAAGTGTGCCAGGCTACAGAAATGTTACTAGACTAAATTGTAATTTATTTAGTTAGTTACCTTGGCACTTGAAAAAACAGATGAATGTAAGTGAATTTTACTAATGACAGAAAGCCAGAAAGCTTTGTCTTGACAGAATAGGATGAAAATAACAAATGAAGACACTTAGAGCAGGAAAAGTAGGATCGTGTAGGATTGTGTAAATACAGATTGTATTTGTATTAGAGAATAACATCGTTCTGCTGTGAGTAATCAAATCAAAATGACTAGGACAAATAAAAACAGAAAACAAGCTAAAATTGCGGAGTTACTCTATAGGCAGGTTCTTTCAAACATTAATTCCCAGCCTCCTATTTTCCTGGAATTCCTTCCAACTGTTTTTGCACACACTCTACTAAAAGGCTGCTGAAATGTTAAAATTTTCCTAACAGATATTTGCTGGGTGGCTGTAGTGAGGCTTGAAACTTGTAGAGATGAACAAAGGTGGAATGAAACCTGTAATTCTTTCTGCTTACTCAAACCAATCTGTTGTTGCACTACCCTGTGTCACTGCTCTCTTCTGCCCAGTGTTTTGCAGTAGTCACCAAAAGTGGTAAATATAAATTACAAGGAGAAGATTAATTGAACTGGGGAAAAAAATGATCAGCATATCAATTGCAAGTAGAAAAAGAGCAGGGTGAATTTTCCTCAGAATCTTTGTAAGGCTCCAGAACTAACTTTGAAACACTAAAATAACTTTTTGTTGGGGGGAGCATCTTCCTTCAAGAAGTGAGGGTACACCAAAGTATCTTTGTTGTTTAATTATGCATTTTACTTGGCTCTTTACTATGAATACAGATAAAATGAGCCTGTATCTGTGGAAACATACGGAGTGAAAATGAAGTGCTATGTTCTGACATACAGAAAAATCTTTCCGAAAATAGAAAGTTTGCATTACTTTTAGAAAAATGTTTCTGTTAATGTTCTTATTTTAAGAAAAACAAGTTTTGAGCAAGCAAGTAGTTTTGACAAAAAAAAATTTCTAACAGCATCTCCTACAATACAGAAGTTTTCTGGGACTAAAGCCTGCTTTTTGGTTTGCTTGTGGTATAGCAAAAGAATATTAATTATTTATGGAATCAAATATATTGGCATTTTGAGTTTGCAGCTGAAATATAGCCACATAAGTATGGTTAAAAATAGGTGCAATTTATATAATACTAATAGCAATACTTGCTAATACAAGCAAGTATCAACCTTGAAACTCCTATGGCAAAGAAATCAGAATTATCTTAAAATAGAGTGTTATCAAGCTGAGCTAAACAAATGAAACTAGCTTAGTGAATTGCAGTTTCTTAATTTCCTTCTCTCTGTTTCTCTGTCACATAACCTAATTACACAATACTATATATTCTCTCTCTTCCTCCAGTTTGCTATTGTTCCAAAGACTGTTTTAAAATGAAGTGGAGAATATTGAAATGATATCTCATTTCATGATTTCATGCATGTATGCAAAATATGAATTTTGGGGTGGAGGGTCAGCAAATGAATTCATTTAGACATCACAAATTCCTAAAGTGCTGCATTTCATGCTCTGGGTAAAAGCCAGTGTGAGAAAGATTTGTTGCTGAATGTCAATTTCTTTTTTTTTTCTTTTTATTTGGAAAGGACAATCTTCTGGAAAGTCTGCTAGAGGTGCAGGGATCATGAGCACTAAAGCAAAGCCTGCCTTTCTCTAGAGCAACTTGTTTCAGGCTCATTCTTAAGAGTCTGATGCTAAAGTTGCCCATGAATGCTAAGGTAGTCTTAATCTCCAGTTTTTTTCTTTTCCCACTTTGAAATTCATATACTTCAAAGAATTTAATTCCATCTTAATGAGTCCATTGTAATCAATAACTTATAATGAGTTATATCAATGTTTATCATGCTGTGAGGAGATCTACAACACAGAGCAGGTAGTTGAACGCACAAAATGTTTGCAGTAGATTATTCAGTGGTGGGGACTTTTTTTGCTGTGTTTTTAAGCTCACACATAAGCTTCATTCTGACTAAAGCTCAGGAAGTGACTTCTAGACAATTACGTGCTGCACAAAACCACTATCATAAATGACGTAGTGTCAGTCTTTTTTGAGACTAGAAACCTAAGTATAAATTTCTAATCCCCATGGCTAGAAAGTTTTGAGAATCTTTATCCATTAGAATTACAGTTCACAGAAAACAAACAAGCAAACAAAACAGTATTGACATTTAAAATAGATCATTTAATACAATCTTTAATACCCTCAGGGTTTTTTAAATTACTGTAAGATAAAGTACTAATGCTGTATGGAAAACTGGAAAGTCTGGCACTTCTGGTGAGTTTTCTCTTGTTTATGTATCTATTTTGTGAGGGCTTTATCGGAATGGAAATAATGAGACCTTTCCCTCACTTGCTAATGAGAATTATCTTTTTATATGAGCACAATAGCTTGTAGCATTCTTACCAACAATTACCTTTGCATAAGGGCATCTTTCCGTAATGCCCTTTCCTTGTTTGTCATCCTAATTAGACTTTTTTTTTGAGAAGGCTTCTAAGAGATGAAAGAATGACAGTGACTTGATTATTAGACTATTTCTTTTTAAGGCTCTTCCTACCCACCAGGTAAAACATGATACCATACCTACTAGCTATTGCTCTTGGAAGCAATGTGACTGCAGGTTTACTTCAGCAAATTGCTACAGGAATAATTGGTTTGCGCAATTAAATCTCATTATTAAGTTTTCCTAAGACAGTATTAGACAGGTGGAAAATATGGGCTAGTCACTTGCTGATTCTTTCCAAACTTGTCAGAAGTTTGAATCCAGAGAACAACATAATGTTTTAGAAATAGGATATCCCCATGTTTTAATCTGTGAAAGAAACAATTGAGAGATAATAAAGCAATATGGAAATTCTAAAAAAGTTGAGTTTTTTTTTCCCCTTCCAGTACAGATTGAAAATAAATGAGACTGGGAAACAGAATGAAAAGTAAATGCTTTTCCTTTTTTTCTTTTTTTTTTTTTTTTTTCCTGAATCAAATAGGAACAACCTGTTTTTTGATGCCAAGCAGACTGCCTGTGGAACTCGAGGGAGAAGGGGAGTGTTAGTGAACACAGTGGGTAGAAGACCCAGGCTGCTATTTCCTGGTGCGAAATGAGGAGTCTAGAGGCTTTCACAGACTCTTCCTCTGATTGCTTTTTTGCCATCAGGCATTCTGTTCTTCCTCAGATCCTGATCCATTGGAAAGAAGCTCTCAGGTCAGTTTCTGGTTCTGAGCCAGTACTTTTAAAAAGAATTATTTTAGTACTGTTTATTTTACAGTGCTAGTTTTACTTCTAAAATCTGCCAGCTGAAATTTTTCCAAGCTCTAGCCATATTATTGTTGTAGCAACATAACATGCTGATGTGTAACCTGTAAAATGCCATAGATTTGAAAAATACAGCCAATACTCTTGTGTTGAAAAGTAAGAAAATTATTGGCTATATATACTCACCTCTAAACTACTTCCTTTTTAATGATACAGTACTCTCTGCTTTGCTATGTTCGGTGGTACACTACCTCTCTTTTCTTCCACACAGTTTCTAAAACTCAAAGCTACTCAGCAGCCCATGCTGTCAGTCTCCACGGATGGTCTCTGTTCTTTTAGGGACCCTCAGGTGCCATATGTTGCTAGCTCATTTTTCTATCTTGGTATGATAACATATACACATAAGCAAACACAAAAATTCCAGTGGATCGTAAATTATTCATTTGATGGTAATAAGCACATGTTAGAAACAAATTCCTTTTTTCTTAACCTTTTAATTATTTATTAGAGCACTTACAAAAATAACTCAGAAGATTATCTAATATTGATTTGTTTCTATAGTCCATAAAAATGTGAATCTCAACTCTCTACTGCTTATGAGTCATGATTTAGTTATATTCTTCATTTTTCCTCATAGTGAATGTTAATGCTAAAGTATTAAATCCACAGCACTGTATTGCTTCATATGTGGAAACGTGATTTTCTTGGTGTTCTACCCTACCCTGACATGACGCTTGAGACGCATGTGAGGAGACTGAGTGTCCTGCATGCATGACAAGTGACAGCTTTCTTCAGGGACTCCCAACATGTCTTCTTGAGCTTTTTTCAGCTCAACATATACAGAATGTTAATACACTTCATATAAAATATTTTTCACCATCATCAAATAATTAGGAGGAAAAAAATGATCATTCAGAATGTCAAAAAGACACAGAATGTTCAAAAGACCTTATTTTGACATGGAAAAATTGTGGCATATTCTGCTACAGTTCTGTCTTTCATTGTTCATTCTCTCCACAATTCCTTTTACTCTCTCATGGACAGCAAATACTGCACTTGTGGCCCATCAAATTCTTCCATCCTTCTATATAACATGGCAAAAAAAAAATAAAAGCAGCTGTGAAGCTGAGCCTTGTTCAAATAAAAAAGGGAGCTGAGAGCTGATGTTTTAGGAATTGTACGAGTTCTCTTCAAATTTACTTTTGATTTTCTTATTGATACCATGATGGACAGACTGGATCAAGTCTCTGCAGCAAGAAGTCAAAATAAATTCTGCCTTATTTAAGATACTATTTTCAACAGATTTGTAGCAATAACACAGGTCAGCATTTTCTTTTTGAAGTATTATTATTGTTAATGGATTTCAAGGCAACTTGGCTGTGCTTTGCAGTCACTCCATCGTGTTCACTCCCAGACCTTAGCTCCCTCCTATGGTCATATGCCAAAAGCAAGTAGGGGAGATCAGAAAACATTACTACTGACTTGTCTTTCATTAATTAAGCATACTCAAAGAATGGATATTTATTCCAAATTCTACGTCCAGATAGAGATGTAAGGACTGTAAATGGCCCAAGTCTACCTCTTCTGAAGGCAGTTCCACAAGATCTGTAGGTGTTGGGAAGAGATACTCTGAGGTTTTGGTGAATGTATATGTGAAATGATAGGTGCTTCTGAGTGAAACATGCAGATCAAGTTCAATTTGTATTTCTAACTGGGAAACAGAGTTTTTTAAATGATTTTCTTTTAATAGGGAAATTATTATTTGATAGCTTGAGATACTTTGATTAGTTATACTGATAACTAATCAGCTAAGCTAAATGAAAGATAGAGTTGCTGTGAGTCTCAGGAGTGTTAGCAAGTGGATGCTGAGTTATGAAACTTAGGTACCTAAATAAGGTGACTCTCATGGAAAACAGCAGTGTGAGGATAATACACATTTATCGATATAAGTTTGGTTTTATTAAAAAAGGAACTCATCTCCAAGAGTGTTATAGTATATTTTTCCATAATAAAATTCCTCTTTAAAGGTTTTATGATTTTAAAATTTATTTAATTTAAAATTATTTAATTTATTTAATAAAAAGGAGTATGTAAATATCACTCTGTACTTTGAGAAGAGGAAGAGGTGCTTTATGGAAATAAGATATGTCATTTCTATTGCAGTTTTGGGGTCTGTTGACACTAAGAGGTCAGTCATACTATCCAATGTGCAAAGGCAGAATGGTTAGTCAGATCCTTCAGGCACACATCAGCCAGTTTTTGTTGTTCCCAGGTACATTCTGGCCTCTCATTTTGTGTTATGGTCTCCTACTTGCCCTAAATAATAGGAGAACAGCACACAGCAGGAGCTCAGAACCCCAGTACACTGACAGTATTATGTTTGGAAGCATAAGACTAAACAGAAAATTTCACTGATTCATGTTTCATATGACAATGATAGATAGTTCCTGCTGAAAAATGAACTATTTATTTGATAACAATGTGCCATCTAGTAATAACTCAGCAGGGACATGAACTAAGCTGCATATTCATCAGCAAAGGGGATTCCCAACCAAGTGAATATCTGCTTTCCAAATTTTGCACCGAAGGCAGACTGCTGTGAATCACTGCAGTAGCTATCATTACTTGCAGTCTGTGTAGACAGCAATCCCTATACACTGTGAATATTTATTGTCGTAATGAGAGATGGAGTCACCTGATAATCTCAGATCTAGTGCTGGATGTGCAGCAAGAAATACTGTCCCGTGGAATTGTTACATTTTTTCCTCCCTTGCTGTCTTTTTTTGTTTATTTTTAATTCAGGAAACTCATCTGAATTATTCAAGGACAACAACACGGTCTATGTTGCATGGCTGAGCCAAGTCCCATTTAATCATTTGATCCATTTGTATTTTGTTTAAGTAGGACTTGTGCCATGCAGATAAATATGCACTATGTGAGGGACATTTGCATTCTAGTGGGAAACCAGAACTTCTTATTTCTCTGAAAAAAATATTCTTTTTCTAATGTGCCAATAAACAACAAATTCAAAGCTTGATTGAATTGTTAAACTAGATAAAGAGTTCCCTATAGAGAACTGACTTTTAAGCTGTAGCTGCAGTCCTGCAACTGTACTGCCCAAGAGTGACATTCACAAATATCACTCCAGCAGCATCATAGCTGATGAACTCTGCAGAAGAATTGTGATTTATCCATTGAGAAGTCCTAGGAAAATCAGACTTTCTTATTACAGGCAATAAAATAAAATAGCTTTAAAAACACAAAATCATTCAAAACTAGAGGGGAAAAAAAAAAGTAAACAGATGTGAAGACAAATCCCAAGGTAGCCAGCTTCACAAGCATGATCTGAAAGCTCAGCTATGAAACACTAAATGCATAGTGTGCTATGAACAAATAAGAAATAGTTGTTATGAATCAGTAAAATCTTTATGTCAAAAAAAGAAAAATTTGCACTCTATTTTTTGGCTTTTCCTCTTGATGGTTAGCAAGTGACATGGTCAGATGTAACTTTTTGGAATGTACCAAGATTTGTTTATAACTTGGCAATTTTTGCTTCTAAGCATCTGTCTGTTTCAAGATACTTACATATGACTCAAATGATGTATTTCAAAACAAACAATCAAAAAAAATCTTCATGATTTAAAGTGGTTAGAAACAATTGAAGCTGAAGTAAAACTCTTTCCATGCAGCAGTGAAATAGTTAAACATTCAAACTGTGTTTGAATTTACTTCTGAACTTCAAAGTATGACTGCATAGATCTCTTCTTTGCCTTAAAAAAATTACTTATATTTCTATATACAGTATAGCAGGGCAGACAGTAGGATACTGTAGGATATTTGTTATCAAGGGAGTAGGTTGCTTCTGGTTGTCACAGGAGAGCCTTTCTCAGAATTGATATTCCATATGGTAAAACCACTTGATGTGCCTTGTTACAGAACGATTGGATTTGTATGTGCTTACACTAGGCCTGATTTTTGCCAAGTTATGCATTCAATTATCTTAAGTAAACTTGTCTCTCAAAAGTTTGAAACTGATTGATTAAGTGAATAAATAATCTGTGTTCATTTTCATTTAACTTGCATACTAAATTGGAAAAGATAAAGTCAGAAGCATTCTAATGAATTGCAAGGGATGTGCATTGGTTGTTTAGTGCTATCTTCTCAGAATGTAGCTTATCTTCTCTAGTTTAATTGACTTGTTTAGTCAAATATCACATTGCTGAAGCAGAACATTTTAAAAGGATATTGCTAAACTTTGAACTCATACATACCTAATAAGTTTTCAGAGCAAATTGGTACACGCATGTACTGTAGTAGAAACTCTTCCAAACGGAAGGGATTGTTTGACAAGGTTAAAAGAGCCGTTCTGTTTTCAACTTTCTTACTGAAAAGAAGCCAAACCAAGAAAAGTCACAAACAACATCACTTCCTCATGGTAAAGAAAATTGGACTTCTTCCTCTGCTCTCAAAATGCCAATCTATGTAAATAAGCATTTTTTTCAGAATTTGTGCATCTTAAAAACTGTGTCCTTTGAATTTTTTATAAAAATGAAGTATGCTAAAATTTTTTTTACTGCCTTACATTATTATATTTTAACAGCAGTTTTCACACATTAAAGGATACATACTTATTATGATAATACTTTTGTTAATGAGAGCACTATTGAATTTATGAACACTATGAATTTAGTCCTTGAGTGTTTTTTGGGGAAAAGGTTATCTTAGCTGAAGTGGCAAAAGGCTTAACTTTCAAAATCATATATTGCACATTTTCAAGGAAAGTTAAGAAACACTTTATTTGGTTTTCTTGGGTTATATATGGTTAGGCAAGTAGTTGTTGAGCCCTGGAATTTATGAAAGATAAAGTTGATTTTGGCTTTGTGTCTCATGATTTGGTTACTCTGCATCTAATAAGAGGTGACCTCTAATGCAAACATATTTAACAGTGAGGTATCCATAATCTCTCTCTCCTCTGTGTAGTTTTAATAATATACTTGGCCTCAAGATAAGTTGGAGAAAGTATGGGTAATATACTGCAAATTTTCCTTGGTGCCAATTCTAGTCTGGTCTATTTCCGTCTCAATTTAAGAGGAAATTGTGCAGCAGATTCACAAATCGATAAGTAAAGACATACAGCAGTCATAGACCTTATTTCCTTAAGAAAGCAGATGAAAAGTCTCTATGCAGATGTAATGGCTTATATAGAACTTTGTTTTGATAAAACATGGTCTTGCAATATTAATATTTGCAACACAGATCTACGTCACTTGAGGACTTGGCTTCTTCACAAGTTTCCTATACTTTTTTTTCCACAGCTCTGTATTCTATACCTGAATCCCAACCTTTTACATCTCACTTCTCTTTAGAGTGAACAGATATATTTGTATATATCTGAGTAACAAGTAATTTGATTACTGAATGCAACCCTAAATCCTGGCCCCATTGAAGTTAATGAATGTTTTCCTATTAATCCCATTGTGGAAATCCCATTGTGGACCCAGGCCTAAAGGTACCAGTCTTATAATGGTATTTAAATAGAAGAAAAAAAAAAAAAGGTATTTTGTAACTTGTTGTAAAGTTTAGTGTTACAGAAGCAAGTGGCATCATGATAGCTGACTTTAATTTGTTTTATAAAGTTCTCTTCTCCTTGAAGTCTGTTACTGATTTATTTTCTGTCACCCCTGAATCTACCTTAGTGCACTGTTATGCATAGCTGATGCTTTGGATGTGTTGCATTACTCTGCAAGACAAGAGCTTTATGCTGGCATCAGGTATTGTCTGGCACGATCTATTTAGCTACTGTATTGTAGCCCCTAAGCTTTTGATGAATCTGAAATCATGACTTAAATATTTACCATTTTCTGTTGAAGTGTGTTACAAAAAAGAGATTATGCATGCAGAAGGCGTATGGAGAGTTTGAAGATAACAAATGATACATCAAGCACAGCCTAATGTGGTTTTACTGGAGTAGAAACAGTGGTAATAAATCACCTGCCAATGTTGATAATAAAATACTGCATTGGCCTCCATCAGCCACAAGAGAAAGGTTAAATGTTATTTCTCACAATAACCATGTGGTCTTCATAGCTGACATCTTTGATATTAAACTCTATCATTATTTTCTGCAGGAAGTGTGATCTCTATAAAAAAAAAAACATTCCATTAAGAA
>JAVCKT010029736.1:9496-20761 GCA_032273925.1 Rhynchotus rufescens | reverse complement strand
ATCATATTTTCTTCTTGCACATCTAGGAACTACCTTTTTACTGTCTTAGATATAAAAAACAACTTACTAATAAAGTTCTCCACACTGAATTTTGCAATAATATTAGAATCTACTTCTCAATTGTTTTGTAGAATCACTGAAATTAAAGCAAATGAAGTATTTTAAATTTGATAAAACTTTACATACACATGATTTCAAAACATACAAAACTTTGAAAGTCTTGGCAAAGAACAGAAAATAATACTACGGACAGCTGCTCTTTTCTGCATGTGTCCTTAATGATCACATTAAGGGGAGAGGAGGAGGGGAATAAGTATGTAAGCCCTAATAATCTATATCCCATCAACAGCTTCAGTTAGGAAGAATTTCCCCACAGCACAGAAATAGCACTGATTTATGTCAAGGACTGGACCACTCTATGATCAAGAGCTATGAAGCTAGGCTGAGTAGAGTATTCTACTATGTACTAGTAGCATCATTTCTCTTGAATCAACCAAAAAAAGAAAAATACACAAAACAAGGCAAAAACTTAGGCACCCACTACCTTTGGCTGATATTCTCGAACTATTTGCAAGAGATGCTTTTTTCCTCCTTTCTCTCTGCACTTTTCCTTCTAAGCAGGACATGATACTGCAACTATTTGGAGGAGTTCCAGGAAGAGGGGTACCTTAATACAGAGCGAGCTGAGATGCAGGATGAGGAAGGATTACAGACAACAGGGTACACTATGCCCATAGGCTGACTTCAGAAGGATATCTGGCTCCTACAAGACATGCACTTTTACTGTTGCTCCTTGCTGCCCACTCTAATGAGTAAGTTACTTACTCTTTCACCTTTATAGATCCTGCTTCATGCCAGGAGAATAGTGCTGAGAATATATTAATTACAGCAACATGCCATATTAACACAAGGATTTTTATCTATATCCCCACTTACATTGTTACTCAGTGATTCTGCACATCAGTGAATCTGTACATCAATTTAACACGTTTCATGTTTTGTAAAGGAGAATATCACTTTTTTCTCTTTGCATTATGTTTTATGTCCTACTAATTCCAATGAAAAGCAGTATACAAATGCAAAATGATGCTTTAGCAGCTGTTTACACCTATAGAGATTCTAAAATAAATGATAATTTAAAAAAAAAAAAATCAGATTTTGACACTGCTGAGATACTCCCATTTGAGGCAAAGAAATAGTTCTCACCCCTCCTCTTCCACACTGTTAACCAGCTGGCCGTGCATGGCATTTGCACTGCTCCAATGGCTACAGAGCAAGGCATCTGGGAATTGGAACCTTACTCTTATTCAGGATGCAAGAGAAAATATTTTAAAGTACCTCTGCTTCTTGGACCATTAAGACAACCCAACATCTTGGAGTGAGTGCAACGAGCTCCACAGGCTGGGCAAAGACCCTCTACCACATGCCACAGCTTTATCTGCAGTTCACAGTAAAATACTAAGTACCCTTTCATCTGAAAGAGAACAGAGGCCCCAAAAGAAGGAAACAAATTAACTTTTACCACAAGATTGTCACTCATCAATAGATTTGTTATAGTGTTTTGATTTATATCATATTCAGATATTTATATCATATTCTGCTGCAAAAGTGTATCAGGCAACAACAGAATAGACTGCAATTGTTAAATTCGATTGCGCGTTTGTTGCCTTGGAAATAAACCCCATAGTCTACAAAACACACAAGACAAGTAATATATGTGTTTTGCTGCAAGGATGTTCAAGCCCTTCTTCTTAATAGGCACACAGCTCCTTGCACGTAGCTTCCTAGCTGGCTCTTGCCTCCATTTATTTTGCATAAATTTTGCAAAAATTTTTTTTATGATTATTAAATATCATATAGGATTACAGATCTTTAGAGATTACCATCATCTTGCTAGGTAAGTAAAAGATTGGATCTCATGAAACATTGCCAGTTCTTTATCCTCATATTCCAAAATAAATTATATAGAGGCAGTATCAACATCATTTTCATTGATGAAACCTACTTAAAAACTACAACATAGTATGATAACTCCATACAGTTAAATTTCAACCTACCCAACATAAAAAGAGATGAAGAAAGAAATACCAGGAAAAGCTGAAGTCAATGAAAGTGTGACTCACTATTATATAACAAGCAAGTTGGGTATGTTCTGATATTTTAAGCTGTAAAAGAGATAGGTTGAGAGGGGAAGAGAGCACAAAAGGGGGAGTCAATAGAGGAACCAAGGTAGACTAAGTGGGTAAGTAAAAGTTAAGGAGAACTAATAGGAACTTATATGTTGTCTTAAATCATGTTTTCTTTCATCTCAGGTAGAGTCTCTTAAAAAATGTTAATTCTATTTTCATCCCAAGGGATGAGGTATCTATTTGAACCATATCAGCCTAATTAATTTTCAGTAGGTAGATATTAGGCAACTTCTAGGTAACTTTGACAAACTTCTTCCATTCATAGAAGACACAGCTGGGTAGAAATTAGTCTCTAAAAATACTTTCACACAACCTGCTTGTTTTCTAGTCACTGTCTTCTTATGTTATGCTCATTCCATCTGTCAATAGATATGAGTCACACATTCGACCTTTCAGTTTCACTTGCGCACATAAATTCCTTCCAATTTCCTGTGAAACAAACACTTTTAACTCTTTGGGGGCTTATGCTTTGCACAGAGAGCATGCTAGAGTGGTTAAGACTAGAAGCAAGCTACATTAGCAGTCCAGCCCACTTTACCTCACCAAAACAAGGGTCTCTTCATGTTGCTGATCACTCCTTTGCTCCGCCCCTCCCACTGAAAAACTAGCAAAATACATAAAACTCCAGTTAAAAAAATAAAATAAAAGCACAGTCTAACCATATTTTCAAAGAAAGCTAAATGGCACAGAAACAGACACAAGCCACTCCTGACATTACCAAGCACGATCAGGAGATTCATGAAGGAATGCTATCATTTTACCATTTTTAAATCTGAAGTAGGCAACATTTGGTTCAGAGATAACTTAAAAATATAAAGTCTTGCGTTTCCAACTGCTACCCACTGACATAAATCATGATATCTTCGTCAACAGATCCTTTTTTTTTTTTTTTTTTCTTTCCTCCCCTCCCCAAACACCACAAACAAGTTTCTGGACAAAGCCGGAAAAGAACCATAACACAGGACACAGTGAGATCTGAAAGCTGAACTGCTATTCTGGGCTTTGAGAGTATATTGTCTTCCTCTTTCTTTGAGTCAATTTTAAAAACTGAAAAAAAGTTTAAATTTAAAAATTTAAAACTGAATTTAATCTTTCAGGGAACTTTCTAGACAAAGGATACCCAGAACTAAGAAGAGACAAAAACTCAACATGCCCGGCTTGTTGGCAGACGGGGCTCGCAGCCTGCCTCAGTTAAGCAATAAAATAGCAACAGAGGGGCTCCAGTTTGGTCTTGTGGTTCCCTTGCACACTGTTCCAGACTCAAGCCAAGTTTGTCCTAGCAAAACTACTGGAACTATCAAAGCAATGTCCCTTGGCTGCTAGTAACAGAGTTTTTCCTCAGAAAAGGCAGCAAGTGAAATATAAATATTAGGGTATAGCCTGTAATGCACATTTTCATAGAAGACCAACAGCCAGGCATTTAGTTTTTTTAGTTTTAGTTTTCAGGCATTTAATTTTTTTTTTTTCTGGAGTTTTAAAAGTTTATGAGCTCAAGAGTATCTGAAACTGAACTTAAATAAGAAGGTTGAGCATCAGCTTAATTTTTATAGTCTTTTTTGAGTTCTGCTTCTCCTACTAGGAATGAAATTCCAGCTCTTACATCTTACCAATATATGCTCTGCATCACTTTTTTGATAATAACTCAATAAATGAATCCAAGATGGCATGGTAGTTGCATGTAGGTGACCTTTTTGTTAAGATTTTTCTTCTTTCTTATAAAGAACACACACTCAAAGGATCAGCTTTACTTTCATGATGTATCCCTTCAACATAAGAAAGTCAACTAAAGAAAGCAGAACTTGCAAGTAGTACTAAGATTATTGGCAAAACAGCAATCTTGTACATGGATACCTAAAGAGAAGAAATAAAAAAAGACCATAGATGGACACTACCAGAAACAAAGCCTAAAATTAGCAATATTTGCCCATGGAGGGTTTTGTTTGTTTGTTTTTAAGTGCCAAAAGCATAAAAGCTGCATTTGCATGCTAATATTTTCATCATTATCTACCTATGGGATAAATGAAGATTTCAGTTCTTCACATTCATTAGTTCAGATAAACGCTTGCCATTGGCACACAGTTAGCTGATAGTAACACCTACAGTGAAAATATAAAAAAAAAATTTTTAAAAAAAAGAGCAGCAGCAAAGGAAAAATAAATCTGTTGAATTACGGCTCTGATTTATCAGGCAGCTTTTCCACGTCACATTTAGTCTTTGGAAAACATTTTGATACATGGTCCATTTACAGATCTATAAAACTACTAGTGCTTTTTCAGTCTTCAAATCTCTTGGAATATCTGCCTCAATTTCCAAAACTTTAAATGGGCATTACTGTGCAAGCCCTCCATCACTAACGTTGACTGTGTTTAGAATATGGCTGTCAGAATATGTGTATGATGACACAGCAACCTAGCCAGACAGCAGTTCTGAAGTCATATTTGAATATTTGCTCTTATACCTAATAACAATGTTATTTATTTGCACGACTAGATTTTTGTTTTATATATCAGGCAGAGAAAAGAATGGAAGGACCCAAATACTTCCACAGTATAGATTAAAGCATAAAAATCAACATGAAGATTTTCAAATAAGTGCTTCACAGACTATTTTCCATTTTTCAAATTTCACGTGTTAATAATGAAATTGACTTAAAATACCTTGACCCTGGCTTAGGACTAATTTCAAACACAATCAGAAAGTGCTTTATATGTTTTAATTTAATACAAAAATCAGTTTTAGTCAGTAGTCTTTAAATTTAAAGCAGTTAAGAGTAAATATATGTTGTAAGGGCTTGACTTAATCAGTTCCTTTAGCTATTAGTAAAGCCCAAAAAGAATAGCTCAAGTAGAACAAATCAGAGAATCAAAGGTTGTTCTGAATAAAAGTTCTTTTAGAGGTTTCTTCATGAAAATGTAAGTGTACTTTCTACAGTGCCATTAAGAATATGAAAATTTTACTTTAGGTTCTTTACCACATATATAGTTGATCCAGATGACTACTCAAACTAGATAGAAATATTGCAGCAAATATAGAGAGGTCAAAAGAAATGGTCTTCTTTTATTATGATCTGATAAATTCTAATCAGAGAACGCAAAATATGTCAGTGGTCTCTTGGCTTGAAATTCTCATCAGATGCAATAATATTTACACATGCCTTTAACTCCGTAACTGGAGCTAGAAGACTATTTTCCCATTCAAAGGTACATCATCCTACAGTGCTCTCTATTTGCATTCATTTCTACAAAAGGACCAAAAGAAAACAAACAGGATTGTGTATTCATTCTTTCCTTAATGGTTAGAATATACTGCTGTTTCTGGACGAGTTCTAACTGCAGGTATCTGGGGATTTTTTGATTGAAAATGACAAGGAAGATTTTGATCAAAATATTCAGACAGCAAGAAATTTCAGTTTTCCACTTTCTGCAGGTTGTTCTGGAATCTTAACTTTAACCAAGTAATGCAGAATGGGAATAGAGAGCTTATGATTTAGCATACCAATATGCCTAGACATCTTCATCTGTATGCTTGTCAGTATTTTACAGCCAGAAGCTGCATTAAAATTGATGAAAGACAATGTAACTTCTGTTGGATGATTCTATGCATCTTTGAGTTGACAAAATAACGCAGCATTCCTAATTTTTGTTCACATGAAAGTTTCCCGTCTTCCTTGTTTTATTTAATGAGATGCCATTGCTCTAAGTAACCTGATTTCCTGTTTTGATGTAGCTTCACTATTTCTCTTAGCGCTTTGCACACTGCAAACAGTCCTAGCCCTTAAACTACCATTAATTGCAGGTTAGTCAGACATTGTTAATTGCTAAAATAAAAGGGCACCTTTAAAAGGCAGACCACCTTTAAAATGTTTCAAGCCAGAAGGTTTCAGGATAAGTCCCAAAATCAGTGAGGATTTCAAGAAAGCTACATATTAGCTAAAAGCAGTTACTTTCCTGATCAATTACTATAGACACCAGACAGTGTTAGACTTTTGTGCTTGATATATGTGTATAGGGGCAGTGTGGAGTGGGAGGGTCATATGCATGATTGTGTGGGATGTAGAAAGGTTGTGTTGTGGGTTTGGGGGGTTGTAATTTTTCTGGATGGCTTCATTGCACAGGAAAGACAGTTGTTCTTTGGTGCTAATTAAACCTCAGGGAACAATTTGCTGAGGTATTTGGACAAAATCTGGATGAGAGCAAAAAGAGGAATTTTAATGTTTCAATTCCAAACAGGAGCATAGAGATTCCAAAATTCAGCAATTCCAGTGTAGGAGCTGAACAACTGCAAAATCCAAGAATGCCCAGCTCTTCACTGAAGGTTACAGGCATTCACATTACCTTGCAGGACCAACATATTTTAATGCAGGTCCATTACTGCATTAAAATAATTTAAATCAACTGCATTGCTTCATTGGAGCATCACAGAATCTTCTTCTATCTATTAGAATCACATTCAGGAGTTTATTAGTGTATATGTTGCAAATTATACCAAGTAGTTTTTCCTCATCACTATACATTTCTCTCCTTTCTTAAAATACCTTTCAAAAAATGAAAGAATCAAGCTTTCTCCACCAAATAAGTTACTGTATGACTATTTTGTTTCATCAGTGACAGCCCTCTCTATAACAGTGCTAAAAGCAGTGCCTTCATACTGTCATGCGAGTGTCTCAGATGGACTACTAACACACAGAATGCCTGATCTTTCACCTAATGCGAATTTAGGTGATGCCCATTTCTTCTTCTAGGTCATAACTTAAAGAACTGGGAACAGATAAAAGGCAGCAAGATAAAGGCGACAGCTTGTTTCTTTACTCAAAGAAAGTGGCAAGCTGGGAGGCTCTCTAGGGACCAAGGAAAAACTGGTCACAGTTCCCTCCAGAGAGAGCATGAAGTCAGACAGCGCAGAAACCCAAAGGGCTTAAGTGAGAGGGGACAAGAACTAAATGCATCTTGGCGAACCTGGCTTGGAGAGGGAAGAGATGTCTTGAAGGTCAGCTACCTGATCAAAAGCTGAGAGAGAAGCAGAGCAAGTGACTGAGATATAAACACAACTGACTCTGTTATGGACTTGTTCAGCATAAGAGCAGAGAAAGAGAACCGTGATGAATCATCTGAGGGCAGGCAAGAGAGAGGCAAATATATAGAGATTCATGCTTTTGGGCCACCTTTTTGCTTGAATAACATTTTCTTACACTGGAGATGAAAAGCAATCTCTTTGTTTGCCAACGATACTCATTGCCAGCAAGTCTCAATATCTTGCAGCCCACAGAAATCCAGCTTTTTCTTTTTTTCTGAAGCAAGGCTTATTTATAGGACAATACCAGTGAAATTTTTCTTCCTTCTTTTTTCCCCCGTCTCAAAATCAGACATCTCTCCCCATTTTGATTTCCAAAGTGTATATATAGATTAAGAGTTCAACTATAATAGATACATTTTATAAACTGACATTTTCCAGTGCACCACTCTTCTGTTACAGCATTTTCTCTTTAAAGAAAGCTTTTCCATTTTTTATTATTTTGCATTATCAGCTCCTTCCTACCTCCCCTTCCTCTCTGGCCCTTGGAGATGACTTCAAACAACATCTCTGCTTCTAAGTTTCTGCCATTCCAACACCTCTTGCCTCCTCACAGCCACTAATGCCTTTTGCTCTCAATTTGTGCTCCTTCCCACACCTCCTGGGTGTTCTCCTCCTCTTCCCTGTTTCCTCCTGCTCTTACAAATTGCTACCAGCTTTTGTAGAAGCAGCTTCTCTTTGTTCCTCCAAGGAGCAATGCAAGCAAGCAACCATCTGGACTTAGGAAAACCCAGGCCTCTTCTCACAGGCTGAAAGGCCGTAGTAACCACCCTAACTGCTTTCTCAAGACAGCAGTAGGCTCCAAGTTTGGTACTGAAGTAACACTTCTTTTGGGCAAACCACAGCTGGTGCATTCTGAATCAAGAATAACTAAACGCTTTAATTACTGATTAATCTACATGCTTAAATAACAATATATTTTTAAAAAGTCACCCTTAAATATAGTGTTCTGTACACTACGACAGAACAATTCAAACACAGTCTGTTCAAGTAATTCAAACACAGTCTGTTCAAGGGATACAAAGTTCTTTAAATCCATGTTTAAGACCTTAACAAATATTTATGACAATTTGTCTCCTTCCACACATCAAAAGTAACAAAGATGAACAAAATAACACAAAAACATCGGACAAGTTAAGAAAGTTTATCAAAAAAGCTTGCCAAAAATACCCATTCAGTTCCTAGAGCAAAGATTCAATAGTTTAAGTGCATTTAAAGTTCAGGACAATCCATATGGTTTAAGACACTAAAGTAATTAGGAAAGATATAAGGCATTTTCATACATCCTGCTGTGGGTCTGCAATTCTCTTTTTCTACTCTCTTCCAGCAAGATATCATTTCTTCTTTAAAAGATTCTATACATGATTTGGATAAAAGACCTGAGTTTTAACACCATGGCTTATATACAGCTGAATGCTTGTGAGCTTGCTTACAGCAAGCAAGCCTTGGTGGTATAGATGAAAATGAATTATTTGCAATTAGGCCTGATAAAAGCCTGGGCTGACAATTAGTGCTATTGCTACAGTCAGAGCGCTGTTTGGGTTTAGTGCATCAGAGATTGACAACACGATGTACCAGGGCCTAGAAAATCAAGTTTTAATGAGAGATAGGTGAAGCAGAGTACAACTGGGTAAATTCCAGGGAGATTTCTTTTGTCATCCTCACTTCAAGTTTAGAGATCCCAAAGAGTAAAAGCTGGTGACATTAGGAATTAGAGCTAAAGATAAGGGTGGGAACCAGCTGTAAGATCATGTTTATAGCAAATTCTTTTGAATCATCGCAAAGGCCTTACATGGCAAACAAGTGGGTTGAGATGCAATATAGTTTTAAGGAAGAAGCACAGCTAAGATCTGCTGCTTAGGAGAACAGAGGCTGAGGGAACTCACTAACTGCTTGGAGACCTTATATAGCTTAGGTGGGTACTAAAAGCAGAGCATGGGAGAGTCATCTGGCATTTGTAAGATCTGACACCAGACTTCAGGCAGGTTTAGAGTCAGAATGCTCAAGTTAAATTAATTACTACATCCTAGAGGAATCTTAAACAAGACTGAAGACGAAAGCTGGGGCAGGCCTTTACGGTTAGATCTAGAAGCTTACAATTAACAAAATGCAAACAGAGAGCAACAGCTGCGCTTGCCACTTAATCCTACTAGGTGAGCACAGGTAACTTGAGCAACTAGGTTAGTTGTACAATTCAGGATGGGAATGGAGTTAAGGCTATGAAATAAAGCGTTTAAGAGCTGAATTTATATCGCAGGGTGGAAAATGACACAAGTCTAGGACTAGAATTTATGCTGGCAGAGGCTAGGATTAAATTTGAGATGAGCAGAAATCCCTGAGCTTGAGTTAGAAGTTGGAACTGACAAGAGATTTAATGTACATACAAAGTTGAAAGTAGGAGAGTCACCAGGATCAAATGGTTTTGTGCAAGATTTACAACAGTGGGGTATACCTCACTAACCAGGGCGGAAAAGTTAGTCAAAGTTCAAGACAGACTGAAATATGTGAGCATCTCAAAGAAGGGGAGTAAAACCATCTTAGCATCCCTTTTAACAGGGATCCCTCTACTCCTCCTTGATGAGGTTATGTGGTAACATTAAAGTAAATGGCAGTAGGAAGAAACACTATAGACAAAATTACCTGTTGATTTTAAGGTTTGGGACTTTCCTGTGATTAGACAGTTATCTGTTTCTCTAGGGAATGTTACTGGGAATAACTTTTAAAGGCATAGTTCTTAATTTGACTAAATCTAGAGCAAGCATCCAAATAAGGCTTTGTACCATCCAAAGTCCAATAAAACTATACAGCTAGATATTTAAAATAGTAATCCTAATTTAAAATATAATCATCTTAATTAAGACTATATAATCAACAAGACATTAATTCTTTTTAAGAAGGGAGAAATGAAAATAATACAAAGTTTCCCACTATGTCATTTTTTGATCAAAAATTCAGTCCAAAAATCCAGCATTTGGAACTAGTATCTGACTGTGGATACAGAATAAAGTACTTCATTTCATCTTTATACTATAAACAGCTGCATTTTCTGTGTGTGTTCCCCCCCCCCTTCCTTTTTCTCTCTCTGCTCAGGTAGCCTTTCTTTTATGCACAGGGTAAGGTAAAACAATTAATTTTGTTTACCTGCTCAGTGCAGATGGCTGAAGACTTTCAATTACACAGGCTGCTTAAAACAGTCATCACAAATTTCAGCACAAAAGCAGACTAGATTCCGTATGAAATGTTTTTGTCCCAGAAACCTGCCATCTTCATAGAGCTTTGTCCCCCACATCACTATTACTCCACCTACATAACATTTAGACAAGAGATGATTCAGTAGATTTAGTCACCCTGAGGTTGGCAGCATCTTTCGGGCACACCGCACAGCTGTACACGGCTACTCAGGCCTTGTGTGTAGCCGGCAATAGAAGAGTTCAGACTTTATATCCTTAATGCCTTTGGGCTAGGTTACATGCCACCAGGATCAGCACAGAATTTATTCAGAAATAAATCCTTCAAGTGAGTAGCAATCTATAACCACTCTAGCACTACACATAGGATATACCAGACAACACTTTTAAGGGGAAACAGTGAAGTGACTTCACTTTCTTTAACCACCTATTCAGGAGGCAGGTAGAAAAATTAACAGTTTTGCAGACCCTATTTCCCCTTTCATACTCCTATTGTGAATAGGTAGCTTGGGGAACAGAGGAAAGGGAGGGAGAAAGAAAATACAAGAAAAACACACACTCCATAGCTTTTCCTGCCTTTCTGTAAGTAAACCTGTGAAGTTGCAGAGATCCTGTGCTACCTCCTTCGGCAGGTTACCTGGGAAGGCTGGCAATATTGCCTTTCTTCCCAGTGCCCAGGATTAGAGCCTAGGGTTATGTTCATGGCAGTGCTCTGTGAGCAGCTGGCTGCCAGATAGTTTGTACAATGGTTACAGCCCAGCTGACAACCCTCAATGATTTTTCTCATCTGCAGTGGGTACAGGCCACCCTTGCTGGGT
>JAVCKT010029735.1:0-24511 GCA_032273925.1 Rhynchotus rufescens | reverse complement strand
ATTTTTTGTTTTTTTGTTTTTTTAATTTTTGTATTAATGCAATTCATGTTTTGGAACAAAAAATATATTAAAAAAAAAAAAAAATAAGAATCTTCTACAGTTTTGTTACATTTTGGCCGTAGAAAAAGCCTGCATCTCTAGTACAACTCCAAACCCACGAAGAATCATCCGTAAAAACCTGCATGGAGCGAGTTTACTGTGTCCAAATGAGAAGGTCTTCCATGCCTGCACAGTTCCACACAGATGTTTATTAGCCATCAATGTTCATCTCCATCTTGCCTTGTCAGGTCACTCTGACTGCCTCTGTTGGCATATATTTAGCAATGACTGGACTTTCTTTGCAAAGATCTGCATGTAAAGAATACAATCAGTACTTGAGCTTCTTCCCTGCGCCTTTCACGTCACGCTCGGCATCTTAGTGTTAAAGGAAGGAGGAAAAGGTGAGATAGCTACATGCAGAGGCAGCCATATTCTTCTTCAACAGGGTTTATTTTTTCCATGCAGTCAGCCCGACTGAGACCTCTCTACAGTATGTCTGAGTATTGCTTTCAGCTCAAAAGAGGCGCCCATGCAACGTTTCATCCTACTGCGCTTGTTTGCTCAAGCTCCTGCAGGGTTCCTATGGCTCAAAAATATCCTGAGAAAAGCAAAATCTTCCATCGTTGGCATGTTTCAGCAGTGCCTAAATGCCTAACCCATTGCATCTACAGAGCCAGGAGAATCCACCATTAGCCACAAGAAGCGGGTGCCAGTGGGATGCACCGGGAGCGAGCCTAGCTGGTGCATCTGCCCTTCATCCTATGTACTGATACCATGCAGCGTGTATGGCCCACCAGTACTATGGAAATGCCTGCCTGCTGCCATCGGGATGCTATCAGGAGTGTTGTCACCTAGCGGCAAGGGTACCACCGTTCCCAGCAGGTGCTACCGTGAGACATTGCATCTTCAGACTTAGTCACCTGGGTTGTATGCAACATGGCATAGGCTAATCGAAAATAAAGCTTTTTGTTTTAGACCATTCTCTGCTACTGATCCATGCTACAAAATAGATGGGATGGGAGACCAAGAACGTCTCACTGGACTAGGAGAGCTGTAGGGCGCAGACACTGAGGATAATCCTATCGCTTTTCCACTTATGCCAGCTATGCTGTTAAGGCTCCGTGACATTTCGTAACCTTCGTTTAAAAGAAAAATGCAAAGTACAGCATTGGATCAATGACAGAATGGACTAAGAATGAGGTCAACATTGTAGCCAGTTCAATAGCATCTGCATGCACGGACATGCTGAGAGTAGTATCGCTTGCAACATGATTCGGAAGGCCATTGAAGTAAAGAAGTTTAACACAAAAACAATTCATTATCATTTCTCAAGGAGGGTCAGGCTGTATAACTGATCCTACAGGCAGCAACATGGTAGTATCCTAGGAAAAAAAAGTCAATGGGAGGGGTTTTTCCATGTCTTTATCAAACACTCACGCGTACCTCGGCCCTGTCACTTCATGCATTTTGACCTCAGGCAAAATTAAGGTAGCTTCAAAAGGAGAGGGGGGGAGTGAAAAGAAAGAAAGAAAAAAAAAAGGAACAACAACAACGAAAAAAAAAGGTAGCAACATCCATGGAATTTATTCAGTTGCTATAGAGATACTACTCCTTTGTTCTCAGCGGTAAAGAAACAAAAAGAAGGAAAACCAGAACTGCATGCGCTCCCTTTCCCTCCCCCTCCCCTTCTCTTTCAGACATGCACGGAAACAGCTCAGCAAGTGGACAGAGTTGCACGAACTATGGATGAAGTTCTGTTGGAACAGCAGTTAAGATGCTCTCAACGTGTTTCAAACAGGCCAACAATATGCTGACGTATATTACTCTTTAGCCAACCAGCCTCTGTTTCATCCAGGAACGAGAGGCAGTTGCAGTGCATCGTGAAAACCAGACATTCCTCATCCCCAAGGATGTGCCATTTGGAGTGTTCTCCTGATCCACTGGAACCACCCAAACTCGCCCGGGCTGAATGAACGGGGCCAATGCTCATCCGATACAGAATCGAGTAAAACACTTTGCTACAAAGGTCAGTTTTAGAAGATATACTTTCATATGAAAGTGTTGTGCTCCAACTATATCTTTGTTGATGATAAGCGTTAAACTTGTAAGTACCTACGCTATCTATAACTGGCATTTACTATAACTGTTGCCCATCATACATTGGCACGTGGGAATTCTGTGCTCCATACTCAGCGTATGGTAACGACGTACAATTTGTGCAGATTTAAAATATCGACTATATCTTATGCTATATACAGCGCACCAGTGATAAACACTGATTTGAAGATAGGGATATCTTTTCCAATTTCTCCATTCCTTATCAATTTGTATGCGTATGTATGGAGTTCTAATTTTGGTGGGTATGGTTTCCTTGTGGTAAATTATTTAAGCAAGGCTTAGCTTATCTTAAGGGAAGGGGAGTTAATTTGATTTGACTTGGATTTGTGAGATAGATGATTGTGATCGTTATCAAAGTAAAATGCAGTCGCTTCTGACAGATCCGTAGCTGTCAGAAGCTGGAAAAAAATAGCTAGTCATGATTCATTTATTGAAAGGAAAGTGATTTGGGGTGGATTGTTTTCCAATTGTATGACACCTGTGCTAGCAGATGTTCTTGTGTGCTTCTGCTGAACTATGAATATCCAAGGAATTTGCCTTAGAGCTCTCTCTGTTAAGGTGGCTGAATAATTGTTCATATTCCTTGAGGATATCTCCCTTTGCTTGTGCTTTGGGTTGTTGTCTGCCACCTCCAACTCTGTGCTCTGCAGAGTGCAGTGAGATCCGTGAGCTTTCCGAGCGGGAAACCTTGGCTGCTCTCCGATATTAACGGGCCTCTCCTGGGAGGAGGGTCCCGTTTCAGGACGCGGCGGCGCGTTTTGCGCAGGAGCTCACTGCACCAGCTGGAGGTGGGAGACCCAGCGGCCTGGCCTAGCTGTGCGGGGTAGTTACAGCTCCTCAGGCTTTTCTTTCTGAAAGAAATAGGTTAGAAACTCCAAATGCAGACATCAGGTGGTGGTTTCCAGCCCAAGCGTGCATCTCTCCGACAAGCGCGCCCCTGCGTGCTACAGCTACAGCTGCCTGTCCCTCGCCTCTGTGAGCGGCTGCTAGCTGTGTGGGTGGTTAGAGGCCCCCAGCTACATACCCTTTCTTATTCCTCCATCAGGCGGGCAGGGATATTCCCCGGTTGATAAGAGGAAGCAGGGTCCATATCTCTCCCGAGTGCCAGAGCGCGTAAAGGGCAGGCCCTCGTCAGGCGTAATAGCCTGGTCTATGTGGGGACAGTCTTCGTTTGCCAGCGCCGCCTTGGCCACCTCACCATTCAGTTTCGAATCTTCAAACATATAAGCAGAAGGCTAATGAAACACTAGGCACCGTTTATTAGCGTTCGCGCTGCAAATTAAGGCTTCAGAGCTACCGAGATCTACCGCGACTCTAGAGCCGGTAGCGCGTCTGTCCTAGCCGCTGCGGCCATGGCGCTGCACCGAGATAGAAACAAAGGCTGTTAGGCGGGAGGAGAGAGGGAGCGCGCTCGCGTCGGAGGTAACAGCAGCCGCCTGCGCTTCCGCCCCGAGGGGCGCGTGGGGAACGGGCCTGCCTTGGCTCCTAGTCCTGCGAGCAGAAGACCGCGGTTAGAGAGCGCAGCGTGGGGTCGCACGGGGGCTGCGTGGCCCGCGGGCTGGCCGGGCGGCCGCGGCGCTGCGGCAGCGACCGGGAGCTGCGGTTTCGTGGTGCAGTGTGTTGTGTTTGGGCCGGGAGGGAGCTCTGGGGGAGGCTGCTGAGGGGGAAAGGGCTGGTCTTGCCCCCCCACGGTTGTTTTGGGTTGTTTCTGATAGTTATGCAGAATGGCTGCGCTCGTTTTAGACACACAGAGTACGTAATGCATGGAAATACGACAGCAGAACGTGGATTCGAAAGCAAGAAATCCATTTTCTGATGTTCTCCTTGAAAACACATACGGTATTTGCAATGCCGACACAGGACGCTACGTATAGAAAACAATACAACAGGCCATGAATTTGGAAAAGGAATAGAGTAAAATTTACTCTTGACTATAAATAATGAAAACAAGGTGTCAGATTCGCCCATTTACTCCACGCATTCCCATGAGGATAGACTGAAAAGAGTAGGTTTTCTCTGTGTGACTTGCTTCACGTTTATAAAACAACGCAAATGCTATTCAATGTAAGGTTTGGAAGTGCAAATTAGTATAGTGAGAACATACTCAAAATATGGCACAGCTCAATATGAGTATTTTGGCTGGAGGGAGGAAAACAGTCAAAATGTGCTTCCTGGATTTCCACGAGGGCCAAGACGGGCCAGCGGGGTGGTGCAGGCAGCATCCTGTGCCGCGGCTGCACAGCGCTCCTGACCTGGGCACGGGACGGCAGAGCCTGCGGGTCGTCCTACCGGCCTCTTAGGAAAGACAGGGTCAGGACATAAGCTTAAATCGAGGTCAGGGCATAAGCTTAAATCAGGGCCAGGTTCGCACACCGGCTCGCGCTAAGCTCTACGTGATGCTGTCGTTTACTGTCGGCAGACTCGAAGCCAAGTAACAAAACAAGCCCAAACGGGAAAATGCAACAGCTATGGTCCAGCAATACAGTTCTGATCCTCTGGCTTCAGATGGATGTGATGAATGAGGAGCGGGCTGAAGCCCTTCCTTGTTCTTTGGCACACACGCACGCACGCACACAGGTGTAGGTGGGACACACTGCACATCTTCCCAGGCACCAGGAATTGCACGCGGTGCCTCGTTTCCTCTCTGATTTCGGTGGTTCTGCCTCGTCCCTGTGTAAACAGCCTTTGCTGCGAGTCTCTCACCTCTGCCTCCTGCCTTCTCTAAGCAGCACTAGTCAGTGTATTCCCCGCCAAAGGATGGGGTGATGCTCTGTTTTGCCAGCGATGGACCAGTTAAGCCTCTCAATACATTTAGGGTGGTGGGGAGTCCTGCCAGGGGCAGCCCACGGCTCCCCTGTGCAAGGCCAGCAGTGCCTTGGTTCTGGCCTGCTGAGCAGCTCACAGGAGCTTCTGCCTCCCTTCTGCCATGATCTGAATCAAATGTATGTGGGTTTTTTTCTTCTTTTCATGACAGACACTTTCACAAAGGAAAGGCAACGTTATCATCTTTGTTTTACAGATGGGAAAAACTAGCACGCAGGGAAGTGACTTGCCCGCTGCTATGTAAGAGGTTATTTACAAGAGCAATCTTCTGACTCCCAGCAGGGCACCTTATCTCCATAATCATCCTGTCTGCGAATACCTAGTTAACTGCACCAGCTTTCAGCATTCACCTGCAGAGTTTTGGCTGAGAGGCTGAAAAAGTATTCAGCAAGTCTCCCAGGTGAGCCGTTTGTTTCACAGCTACCTCATTTGTGTGCTTTCCATTCTTTTTTCTTCCTCCTGCTTACTTCCTCCTTTCCCAGAAAAGTGCTAGGTGCTTTGAAGCAAACACGGAGTTTCAGAATGGGGGGTTTCTGATAAAGCCTCAGGAGAGCTACTGGGTTTTGCATTGACGTACTCTGCACGTTGTGGAGATGCACAGGGGAGACTGCCCATGCCCATGCAGCTTGGCTTTTCTCATAGCCAAATTATAAACAGGGTGCTGCAGAGTGTCCTGGTGACTGTACCAGTGCTGCTGCCTTTGATTTCAGCTAGAGCTACGTAAGCATCAGTACTGAATCTCCACCTACCAGAACTGGAGTTCTCAAGCTCAGGCTGCCGATGTGATACATGTGATACATTCACAGACCTCAGTCTAGTCTCACACGTGTGGCACAGGTACAGAGGAGGTTCCTGCAGTGGGAAGCCACCTCAGTCCTCCTTGCCTTACCATGCAGCACTCTTCTCCAAAACTGCCAAAATAAATGTTCTTGGTCTACCCTTGTTACTTAAATGTCACCAGAAATTGGGGGGGGGGCACCCCACTGACTGCTTCACCTTGTGCTTATTGCTCCCTTGCTTTGCCTCCTGCTCCTGTCTACGGAGCTCCAAGGTGCCCACTTCCCAAAGAATGGAGGAGTAGAAAGGTACTCAGGAAGGGCCTTTTGAGTCCCTGTGAGTTTGGAGGGACAATGCCTTTTCCAGACTTTATAGGAACTTTTGTAGATCATAAGCACTCGGACTGACCCAGGGCTGAGAGTCACCCCGTAAGTCATGGCCGGGTTCCCTGCACATCTGCCTCGGGGGCTGCAGGCCCTGGCTGCAAGCCTTGGCACTGGGATAAAGTGCATAGGGGCTTCTCAGCCCTAGATCAGACACGCAGCCACCGGGGCACAGCACACTCATTTCTTTAATCCCTTTGGGCCACTGGCAAACGCTTCCAGGAGGAAAGAGACCATTTTCCTTCTAGCAACCCTCATTTAAGCATGGAGAGATGTAAGGACTATTGGCCCTGGATGTTGTCGGTCTCCAGGCCAGGTACCTACAACTTCCCTGAGCAGCCCTTTGCCCTCCGGCAAAGACTCGGGAGGCTGGAGACTCTGCCTGTACTGCCCTGCCGAGGAAAGGGGCTGGGGAGCAGGAAGGAGGTAGGAGCAGCCCAGTGCAGAGCAGGGCCAGAACTGGGAACGTTGGTAGAAGGACTAAGACCTTTCTGTAGGAATCTGACCAAAGTTACCCAACCTGTTACCCTCTTGCACCCTAGCAGCCTTGTCCACCTGAGGATGAACCCCCAGCTCGAGTCGAGTGCTCCAGTGCTCCTGCAGCTGCAGTCCCCGTCCCGAGGTTGCAGTGACTACAGTCTGCAGGAGGTCCCACAAAGGAGCACCCTTGCTTCTCGTTTCAAGGCTTGGAGGGGGCTTGCCCATTTTCAGCCCTTCCCCACTGCGTGGCTCCTAGTGTTTGGCAGCTGCCCAAAGTCTCTCCTGAAGAAGGATCTGGTCTTCTGCAGCAGAGACCTTTAATCCAGCTGGAGTCCCCAAAGAAAATAATGCTCCACTGTCCTCTTGGTGGGTGAATAACTTTTTTTTTTTTTTTTTTAAATGAATCATTTGTACTTTGCTGGTGATGTGAAAGGACTGTTATCGTGGCAGATATTCACTGTAGCCTGCTGTGCTTGTGACTGAAAAATCTTTTGGTAAGATGGTTTTCCCTGTCTCTCAGGCCAGTGATAGCAGGACACAAGGATGGGGATGGCATGGCCAAGATGAGGTGGGAGAACTGCTCAGCTACAAGGCTATAATGTGGAGAGCAGCCCTGAGGCTGTGGCAGCTTTTTCTCTGTGTGTGTGTGTGTGTGTGGAGGACAGGGAATTTACTGTAGAGAAACTGGAATTTCTCTATTCTCATTCACTTGTGCATCCTGCTGTTGCAGCATCACATTTGCCTGCTGCTTCCTGCGCTGAGCACATGGCCGTAATGGGGGGAAAAGGTGCAAGTCCAAGGACCTTCACATGGGGCCGTGGAGGTGTTAAGAGCTGCTTAACATCTAAAAGTTCCCATCAACTTTATACCCCTCCACTTTCTCTCCAAGTTCCTGTGTGGAAACGCACTATTTACAACTTAATTCCCTATTCTTTTGAGTCTCTTGGATTCAACTTTCATTCTTATTATTGGGTTATTGCTCTTGGCTTCCTGGATAGCGTTTGGTGCCCAGGGCCACTCGTGGGCCAGGCGCCAGTTGCAGCTCAGGCTACTTTCTCTGCTGGGCCCCATCTGAACTCGGCTGCGCTTCTGCACCGGGCTCTGGGAGGCTGAGGCTGACAGCACTGCGGGGTAAGGGAGCCACAGACCGAGCAGATCAGCTGCTCTCCAGGTCGTGTGTGGCAGTAACGACTGCTGAATTCACACAGAATCCGCTGGTGATTAAGAGAAGAAACACTAAATTTCTTTCTGTCCCTGTAGCAAACCAACAAAAAATGCCTCCAAGCTATTTTTGTCATTCTTTGAGAGCAGTGCTTAGGTAATTGGGGGAGATTGTAACCAAATATCTCAATCAGGACCTGATTCAGCAAAATAACGATTATGCTTCCGCACGAGGCCATCTTTGCTACAGAAATCAATTTTTATGGGCTCCAGAGCCCGATGGAGGATTAAGAAACATGGATCCCATGGGCAAGGGCTCGTTTTTGTTGTTGTTAAATCAGGTCCTTAGAGTGAAAGGGGTATAGCTCTATTAAATTAGGAAGAGAATTATGGAGAAGATGTATTGAGCCACAGACAAAGGATGATGAAATGATGAAATTATGGCTTGGAGAGTATGGAAGGAAGTATAGCATAGAGGATACAGGCATAGAGAACATGCGCTTAAGCCTTTGAAAATGAGTTATGACACATCAACATGCTAATGAAAAACTCCTAAATTTGTAGGCTTGGGAATTTCTCTGCTGGAGAGCAATGAAAATTAATTTTTCCCATGCAGACTATCTGGAAAAAAAAAAGGAAAAAAAAAAAGGTAGTAATTTAACTAAGCAGCTCTTTTGGCATACCAGGTACTTACTCTTTGCATTAATACCTTGCATCAGGTTTTGTGTCACAACCTCAATGAAGTTACCTACAGTCTGTGACATTCCTTGTTCTTTTGCATTAAAGACCTGTATTGTAACCTCCTCGGCTGCCCAATATGGAGCTCAAGTTGATGGGAATTGGAGAAAAACTTCACAGAATAAAATATGACAGTCTGTAACATACACAAGCTGCAAGCAACGCACAGTAAAAACAGGTAAATGTTAACAAACAGAGTGGGAGAGAGAAAGAGAGAGAAAAAGAGAGAAAATGTGAAGAACATGTAAAAGAATTAATAGATTCCTATACAATAACTCAGTTAGTTTTAGTTACCCCGATATTCTAAGGCCACTAGAATAGAAAGGGTGGTTAGCTGTAGGAATCCTCAGCCAAGCTGCCTGGTTGTCAGAGTTGCCTGCGTGCTTTGGAAGCGGCGGCGAAGCTCCTCGGAGCGGAGACGGCCGGAGGGTGTCGCGCGGCGCGGGCGGGAGCAGAGCGCGGGGCCCGCCCGCCCGCCCGACCTACCTCTCGAGCGCCGCGTACTCACCGCCACGTCGACCCGCGGGCCTCCAGGACGCCGCGTCCCCGGGAGAGGCACCTCGGCGGCGCGGCGAGCACCTCGCCGTGCTCCCCGGCCAACCTGGCGCCGTCACGGCGTCGGAGCGAGGCGCCGCCGCCCGCGGGGGCCGCCTAGCCACGCGCGGCCCGTCCTGGGCACGTGCTCAGCACCGGGGCCAAGAGCTACGGGAGGTCCTGCCCGGTTGTGCCCTGGCAATCTCCGCGCCCCGCTCCTGCGCTTCTGAGGGTGCCCTTAACGTCAGCCGCGGTAGGGCGCGGGGCGTCACTGACACGTCGGGGGGACGTTGCAGGTAAGTGCAGTCAGGTGAGGTTTACTCATAAGGACCAAGCTGACTGGGAATACGGTATGATGATCTGTACAGTATGGAATGCGTCGGAGAGATGGAGCATGGATGAATACGAACAGCGGAGAGAGCAGGAATGGTGGGTTACGGGCTGTTTAAGCTTTGTGCTAGTAAGTAGACAAGCAAATAGACAAAAGGCTTGAAGAAAATTTCCATCAAGTATGGACTAAGAGGGATATAAGCTAGTGGGCTGGGCACAAGACTGGACCTCACATCCTAAAACCGTCTTTTGTCCCTAGTCCTTGGTGGTAAGGAGTCCCTCTCTCTAGTGTGACTGCAGCAGGGCTGCATTGTTCACACTGAGCTGCCTCTAGTTGCTTCTGCGCTGCAAAGACCAGTTATACTCCAGATCCAGAAGAGGATCAATCATGTGCAGGGGTGCCAAGACTTCCTCTTGGTATCCCGGGAATGCCTTCTGTGCTGAGTGGCACTGGACCTACAGTGGCAAGCACACACTTGCAAAGGGGTTCTTGGGAAAGAGGATTTACCATATTTACATCTCTGCTGTGGTGGAGGATTAGCACAGGCTGGCTTATTTGGCTGGAGATGTGTTAGTATCTGTGTTTTCCTATCACTAAAAGTGCTATAATCCTCTTGTGCTTATTAAGGCTCATGGAGTTATAAAAGTTCTAAGTTTTATTGTTTGGGCCTGTACATTTTCAGCTCAGTGTGGTTCTGTCTCTCCATACAAACATCCCTGGCCGTGGCCAGAGCATGGGCAGCTGTGAAGGGAGATCCTTTTTGATGTCCCCTACAGTGCCAGGGAGAAATGCTGAAGTGTCTTCTGTGAGACCAACAGAGGAAGAGCAATAATGCTAAAGTAACTTCCCTGCTTTCCTCCACTAACACACAGGCTGAAAGGACAGTCCAGAGCTGACAGGGCCTCTTTTGGCTTCCTGTTCAGTACCTGGCCATATTGCTGCACTGTTCTGGGGCTTTCTCTCATCTTCCTCACTACAGACTCAGCTGTGGCTACCACACACTCTTCAGCCAGTGTGGACCTGGCATGGACGTGGACCGACAAGCAGGAAACCCAAAGCTCCATGCTTGAAAATACAGCTCTTCCTTTTTACCTTCAGATGCCTCGGCATAGAGAATGTTATTTAGACTCAAATTCTAAATTAAATAAGCACCATAGTACAAGTGACACCCACTAATTAGTATCTCTGCAAGAAATCACGGCTGAATAATTGTACCACAAAATGTTCCATTGTATAAGTTATAAATTCTGCCTTGTGCGTGATGCACAGCTGTGGGGATGTACAAATGCCACATGGGGGGAACAGATCCAGATTATTCCCCGCTAACTGCGGGCACCTAATTTGAGCAGCTTGGGTTGGAGCTGTAGTCGCCTTTGGTCATGATGGCGAGAGCCACCTCCAGAGGGCAGGTCAGATCTTGAGTGAGGAAATCCCTCTCTGGCATTGCCTAACTCTCATGCCAATGGGGCCTCGGGCAAATGCTTCTCGAGTGAGATGAAAAACTGAGCCTTGCTCCTTCTCTTTTGAACTTTCACAGTCTCTGCGTTAGATCCAGAGGACCCAGCCTCCGTCTTCACTGGCATTAGGATGTAGACCTTACCTCATTTCCTTATAAAGTTAACATTTGCTATTAGCAGTAGTAAATTAGGGAGTTTTAAAGGCTATGAAGGCTAAGTATAGGGAGGAGAAAAAAGGTTAATTTTTCTGCTGCCTCTTCAATGTTTTATGTCCAATGTATACAAACATCAAAGTCTTCTGAGCTGAACCAGAGCTAAAGGCTTTGCAGTTGCATCACTCTCTGCTGCCCATATTATAGAAAAGGTCAAAACTCCTATGACATTGAAGTTATTTTTTAGTTTTTTTTCTTTTTTTTTCTTTTTTTTTTTTTTTTAATGTTCAGAGGCATATGATCCCCTCCCTGTGGATTAAAGGCCTACGACAGCGGCTACATATAGATGGCTTTAATGCTGTTTTGCTCTCTATAAAAGCCTCGCAAGTCCCAGCACCAGAGCTGTATGTCAGGCAGCAAAATAGGCCTGTGACAAGAACTGCCAGGAGTCCCCATCTCCCACTGAGCACTGGCGCTGGAATTACAGTGCTCAGCACACTCGTGACATTCGAAACGGTGGGTTGCACAAGGAGCACACGTTATTTAGCTTACTGTGACAGAAGGGAAGGAAAATAGGGTCTTGAGAAAAGATCAGTTCCTTCAGAAAGCATTGGTGATAAAGCTGAAATAAGAAATTCTACACTCTCAGTAAACTGCACGAAATAATGAAGTTTCTGATAGCCCAGCTTTTCATCCGGCCATAGACTGCACTGGAGTCATTCCCTTGTATCAGCAATAGACCTGGGTGGTTTTAGCTGTTGAGACATTGGGATTGTCAAAGAGTTGGTACAGAGAAACCCCGAAAAGGATAAAAGTTATTCTAGAGCTGAAGATGGAATTACCAATGACATGGGTGTTTTTCCTCCCCTCTCAGGCCCTAGGAATCTAATAGTGTTTCTTCCATGTTTTTCAGCTATGCAGTGAGCAGAGGACTTTGCCATCAACAAGCTCTGAAAAAGTTATCCACTGGTTGCACAGTAAATTGATATGAAGATCCTCTGTCCTCAGAGAATAGCTTAAGTGAAACTGCATGTGGAGGGGATCAAAGAGAGGTGAGAAATTGTCACTTTGGCAATATTAAAGTCAATATAACCATTGTGTGCCCTGGTTCTGTAAATGTTTGTACAGAGACCATGAACGTTTGGGGTAGGTTATTTATTTTTTCTTATTAAGAGATGTGTCTCGTGTGTTGTATGTTATATGTTCATTCTAAAAACTATGGTTCTATGGCACCAGAGGGTGCTATAGACATCAAACGAAGTTTTCCCATTCTTGTTCTGGATTCCTTTTCAGTACTGGAAAATGACATTGACTACTTCATCCCGTGGCTACTCTAAGATGTAACCCTGCAACCAATTTATTTTAAGGTAAGTGCACAGCTCACAAAAGACCTAGCCTAAAGAGCTGGGCAACACTTTTGTAACAAAGGCCCAAACCAGGTGCTTTCAAGATTTGTTTTGCAGGTTATGAGGTTTACTTAAAAGATTGCACCTTAAAATTTGTTGCTACATATACTGAGATAAATTATTTGTACTTAGAGGGTGGGATGTGGTTTGGGGCAGAATCAGCTAAGTTTAAGTGGTTTAGATGAATTTATTCTGTTTTGCTTCTATTTGATTTTCTTACAACATGAGGAGTTAAGAGATGGACTGAAATACTCAGAAACCTTTAGATGAAAGGCTACAACAGAGGGGTCTGTGGTTATGATCGGTGCTTATTTAGTTATGTTCAGTTAATAGCTTTGTCACAGATCTTTCAAGTGATCCTGGGCAATTATTAAATTAAGCCTTGTGTCAAATGGAAATACTGGGGATTACTTTGCTTTTTTCTTTGTTGTCTACTTAGACTGCCATATACTTGGTTGCCTTTTAGGATGAGGGCAGAATTAAGTCCTTATCTTGAATAGACAAGACTTCCACATAATGAATATGGTATTTCAGCGTGGTGATCCTGGGTCTTTGTGTGCGTATACGTTAAGTGAGGGCACAAGTGCTCCTCTCTAATCTCTGAAATAGCTCAAGTCAAGGAGATTTAATCAAACTGGTCAGGTAGGAATCTGCTCCTTTGTATCATCGCAGGCCCAGTTCCTCCAGGCACGATGTAAACAGCATCCTGAGAATTTATGGTTGCCAGAATTTCCTCGGGGAGTGTGCTTTTGTGTAGGGGAGATCTCTTTCATAATGCTGCTGGAGGAGCCTGCCTGGAGGAGTAGCTTCACCATCCTCTCTCAGGAATGCCACTCATCCCCTTGTGTCTCCCTCCCACCCACCCACGATGGTCACGGATGGGGCGGAGAGCAGGAAGGTTGCTGCAGAGAGGGGAGGTGTTGCTCGAGGCAAAACCTGCCATTCTCACCGCTTCATCAGATTCAAATCAGGTGCTGTTATTTAAAGATACCCTCCTGCCAGATGCAAATTATACTGGGGCTGTGCTGCTGGGAGCGCTGCGGCCAATTTAAAAATCCGCTTCAAACCTAGCAGAATCTCAATTCAGAGCATCTTTGCCTCCCTGCAAATGACTACGGCAGCAGCTGTGGTGCCTGTGGGCACCGGTGTGGTGCCAGCCAAGGCTGCTTCGCCTGCAGTGAGGTGCAGAGCACCCACAGAGCCCCACCGAGTGGCTGAGACCCACATGGGCTGTCAACTGCTCATGCACTAAGTAAGGGGGCACAGTGCTGTAGGGAGGTAGGCCTGCGTGCCACTGTTTCATACTTGACACTGGTTCCTTAGGCATTTAGTCATTCCCCCCCATGTAATAGCTATAATAAGTACCTTAACATGAGAGTTTTTTCTGATGAGCCTGAGCAGGGTGTTTTTTTATATTAGGTATGAGTGATATGACATTATGACCCCTACCACACTTGACAATTAGAAGTTACAAGAAATACCTTGGTCAGCTTGGACATCATTTTAGAAACACTGAGCCCGAGAGAGCTGCTCTGCATTCTTAGTACGGTCTCAACTGCATGTCTGCAGTTGGGTGATGTTAACTAAACCAAATATTTCACTGTACAGAGAACATTCACTGCTTGCAAGTCTTTGCTTTCGTATCATGTGCAGTTTGAGGAGCAAGTCAGTGCCTACGAGTGCTTCATATTGCATAAGCGAACCTCAACATCCAAGGCAATTAAGGTCTAGTTTTAACAGCTCAGTCTTGACCTTATTTGTTATCTTCGACTTTTCTCTTATACACACATAGATCTTTCCCCATTAGAAAGCTAAGAGCTACAGGTGGTATTTTTTGCTGCTAGTGGTGCATAATAATGATCAGAAACAGAACTCCAGTAACAGTGTCACTGAGTCCATTTCCTTAGCCAAAGTACAAGCGCGTTCGTTACTTCTGAAAATATATATGCTTCTATACGTATATAAAAATATTCTCTTTAATTATTGCGGAAATAGATACGTTGCTGTTACTATCAATACTTCATGGATATCGTAGTAACAGCTGATTTGAGAGCACTGATGGTGGCAAAACAGTTCCACATTGAACCAAAATGCTACGTATTCTCAGGATACCAGTGCGGAATTGCAGTGAACTCGCAGAGTTCTTAGTCCTCTAGTTCCCTGAGAGGACCAGGGTATCAATGGAAGGAAATTTTAAAATCGAGGGATTTTGAAAAGAAAGTTACTCTGTAGCTGACTGCTAAAGTACTCAAGGGACTTGCATTTCTTGCGCATTACAGCTGGGTAGTTGGCATGTTGCACATGGTAGGAGACACACAGTGCTGTGAGTGCCCTCTTTCCCACTTGGTATGTAATGCCACAGAAACATCTACTTATGAGGAGGTTTGCTGCCTGGGCATGACTTGGGATTAGCATCTGCAACTGGGGGGAATGGGTGATAGGACCGTGCGCTTGTGCGCAGAAGAAACAGTCTATCAGTCACGTGAATTGTGGTTGGCCTGTTGCAATGGAGTAGTCTAACAAAAAAAAAAAAAAAAAAAAAAAGCAAGCTCTTTACCTTCTAAATGGGTTGATTTTACGTAGTTGCACAGAAAGGAAAAGAAAAAGGCAGAGTGAAGAAAAGAGAAGAGAAAAGATCCCACCAGTTCTTTCCCTCCAAAATTAGCACTGGCATTGGTGAAGTCACACACAAAGGAAAGTCTCACTTTCTTTGTGCCTCTCACAATGACATCAACATGCATGGCTATGAGATGGAGAGAGAACACTTCACTCGTGATGAGAAACAAATGAGGATTTTCTTCAAAGTAAAACAATGAGAACACAAGACCATCATAGGTATATGCTAGCTCTTTCAAAACACCTTTTCTTGACTAAATGTTGGGCTAAATCACTTGACTGGTGATCTGTTCTGTCCAATGCAACACATGGGATTATTTTGAATAGGCTGAAGAGTGTCTGCTATGCAGCTTGGCTGGAATGTCTGCCAAAAACGGAGTTGGCTTTGCTTTCAACATCTACTTTTGAAATCATTGACTCCACAGAATAAATAGTGATATTCCATAGGTAGAGGTAGATTATGGGGTAGAAATAATCGAATTGCAGCCCTGTAATTTTGTGTGCTATCTGAGGATTCTCATAAAACTGAGATATTCCCATAATTAACCACTAGCCATGGGATATTATAATATATTCCATGGTGACTAGTATTTCCCTCCCCCCCGCAGTAGAATTAGTATGATTAATTTTGCTCTGGTTTTGCCTATTGCTGACGTGAGTCAGTATAATTAAAAATAAATAAGAATCCCATATTACGAGGCAATCACTGTGTAGGCTCAGCCTGCCAGTAACGACCAGTCAGAGCCTTTCCAGACAGCCTTTACTGCTGGAAGGTTGAAAGAGCTACAACTCACCAACCCATGGTTGCACAAGGAGCATGTTTTAGAAATCGTAATTCAAACGCTTCATAGCTCTAAATTCTAGTGGAAAATAGAATAGATTGGTTTGCATGCCATGGAATAAACATCCTTACAGCTAGTCCTGTCTCAGAGTGAGTCATTTTGTATTAGTGTCAAGAATTTGAGCTGTTGTTCTACTTTGCGGTTAATCATCAGAAAGAGACGGGATTGTCTCATGAATATGCATGATGGCATAGTTGTCCCTCCAACTTACTAGGCACCTAGTTTCTTTAATGAGATGTACAATATCTGCCATTTAAAACAGCTGAAAGGTCCCACTTGGGAACAAATGAGAAAGCATCTGGCTGTTTGGAATTCCAGCCCTGTTTTGTCAGAAAAATTCTGTGATTGCTGAGAACTTGGCTCCTACTCTGCTCTGTGAAGCACTGAGACCTCAGGAGCCTCTGAGGTGCGTTAACGCAGTCCAGCAACATAGCTGTAGAGCTCTCCCAATTCTTCCACTAGATGTACCAGCTCTTCAAAAATATCTTGAGACTTGTATGCCCTTAACCAGGAGCAAAGTTTGGGCTCCTAGAGCGTGCTCTCCTCCTCAGTTTTGCTCGTCAGCCTCCACTGTACCATTTGTCCCTGCAACCTAGACTTCACACATATTATTCACTGTGTGATGGTGGGACTAGAATGGATCAATGTGCTACCCATTGCTCTAAGAAAGCGGTCTGGCTGTATCTGAAATCACTACGCGGGATGGAGGTTAACGGTCAGATGGACATTCCTCTAAGAGGTTTCCTACCTGCTCTGTTAATTTCTAAAATTTCTTCTTGGGCCAGTGGGCAAGTGTCGCTCTGGGTACTGTGGTGTGGAGAGTTTACGACAGATTTACAATAATTGGGGGATCCCAGCTGGGGTGGCCTCGGGATATGCTTCTTTTTTTTCTTTGGTAGCTTCTGCTTAGCCATAGCTAAGGAGTAATACATTCCGAAATTGTTCACAATGACAGGGACAGGCATGGCAATGGTCAGCACACCAGCAAGAGCACAGAGGGCCCCCACCAGCATGCCTGACCAAGTCTGAGGATACATGTCTCCGTAGCCCAGGGTCGTCATGGTGACAACAGCCCACCAGAAGCCGATGGGGATATTTTTAAAGTGTGTGTGTTCGCTGGCACTAGGGTCGTTTGGTTTAGCACCTATTCTCTCGGCATAATAGATCATCGTGGCAAAGATTAAGACGCCCAGTGCCAAAAAGATGATGAGCAGCAAGAATTCGTTTGTGCTGGCCCGGAGGGTGTGTCCCAGGACCCGCAAGCCCACAAAGTGGCGGGTCAGCTTGAAAATTCGCAGGATTCGCACGAAACGGACTACGCGGAGGAAGCCCAGGACATCCTTAGCAGCTTTGGAAGACAGGCCACTGAGTCCAACCTCTAGATAGAAAGGCAGTATGGCCACAAAGTCAATGATGTTCAAAGAGTTTTTGATAAATTCCACCTTGTTCGGGCAGAAAGTGACTCTCATCAAGAACTCAAATGTAAACCAGACCACACAGACACCTTCGATGTAGGTGAGAAAGGCCTCAGTCTCTGCTTCCCTGTAGTGCCGCACCTGCGTGTCATTCCCGATGAATTCAGTTTCTGTCTTGTTCACAATGGGGTTAAATCTCTCATGGGTCTCGAGGCAGAAGGTGGTGATGGAGACCAGAATGAAGAAGAGGGAGGCGAATGCCACATACTGTGGAAAGAAAGACACAAGAGACATGTTAAACGGCAGGGTAAGTACAGGGGCTTCAAGCCCGGAACACGCAGGCAAGGGCGAGAGCTTTACTAAAACCCAGCTTCACGCCAAGCCTTCCTCCTGCAGCCCTAAGATACCAAGTCTTACCTCCAAGGACAGCCTGGCATTGGAACTGGGAGGGAGAAGAGCACGTGAGAACCTCCGTCAGCCCCTTCCTGTATGGACAGCACTTCAGTGACCATGTATGTTTAATTAAGCCTTTGTGTCCAAGAGCTTTTGTGGGAGCTGAAGTCACCTGCGCCGTGGTATCGTCTGCATCGCGCTCCCTGCTCCGGGGGCTGCGGTGCCTCAGACCACAGAGGGGTCTGGCCAGTGCTCTGCAGGTGAGTGCAGCAAGGGGCAGGGCTCTCCCTGGCTTCCAGAAAGCTTTGTCCTTGGCCAAGGAAGGGTCAAGGAGTGGGCACAAGTCATGCTGAGCTCTCCTAGTGTCAGCTGCTACTATACCAGGCATTGCAGTGCCCCTTTTCAGATATTGCTGGGAAAGGAGTAATCAGGAGATTTGGGGTATGCCTGTCAGTTGATGCAGAAGGAGAGAGGTCTGTTGGATTTTACTAGGCCAAGATTTCTGGAAGAGATTTTCACCAGAACAAGAATAATGTTTTTTAACGTTGCTGCAGTATATTGTGGTTAGTCAAGTTACAGTGAAGGCGGCAGCAGTCCCCCAACCCATGAGCTGTTGTAATATTTATCTATTCAACATCAGTCCCTGCTTTCCCCAGACTTCCCTGAGCCTAAAGGAGATCTCAGGGTTGTATCTCAAGGGTAACTGAGGAGGACAGTGGTGACAAAATTCACAGCTGTAGCCTCTCTTCTCCATCCTCCATTACTCAAATGATTTGTATAAACCCCAAAAGGCTCTTGGTGTGGTAGAGCTGTACAGTAGTAGAACTGCCCCTTTCCATTTCCCTTCCCACATCCATCATCTTCCTGCTTAAGTGTCTTGTATGTCACAACACCTTGACCAAACAAGTCACATATACTATTTCAGGGTCCAAATGAGCATGTGCAGCTCTGCTAAATAAAATGAATCCTTTTTTATTATTATTTTATTTGATTATCTGTGTTAATTAAAACATTATTCAATGTCAACCATGTCCCTCTTTTCTGTAGAGTAGGCAGAATAAGGGTTAAAAAGAAGTGATTTCTTATAATCGTCGCCAGTAAATACAGTGCTATAATCTAAAAGAAATTGCTGCCAAAGGAAGAGACTAGTTAAAATTAGCCTCTGCTTCAAGCTAGCGATGCTCTCCTGTAATCAAGAAGTTCCTCCGTCTCCTTTCCGCTGTGTAACTGCTACGAAATTATGCTTGACCTTCACTATTAGCAAACAAAGTCAAAAGCAAGTATTTGTGATGTTTTGAGGCCAACCATTTAGTAGAGAACCCAGAGAAATTGCCAGAAAATGAAATCACAGAAGTGTTGGGGCTGGAAGGGCCCTCTGGAGATCAGGTGGGACGGTTTCGAGGTTGGACGGGGTTGCTCAAGGCCCTGCCGGGTCGAGTTGCTCTGAGTTGCTCCCCTCTCCCAGCTGGGGAGACCCCAGCACCTCCCCACGCTGCCTGTGCCGGCGTTTGAGCCACAGGAGCAGATGAACATGGAGGTGCAGAAGCAAACGAGTCCTGCCCTGCAAATCCGTCTCCGCTGCCCACGAGCTCAGCCACTGGCCCATTGCCACGGGTGTAAAACCCCCAGCAGCTTCCCCAGATGCTTCTGGCTCTCACATGGTTCTGTTAGTCTTATGCAACAGATCTAATGGGCATACTAATATGGGCTAAGATCAATGTATTTGTAGGGAAGACTAATATTGAGGAAGGATGAGTGCGGTGTGGGGGTGAGTGAATGAAGATGAATGATGATGGTTAGAGGAACGGAGGAGCAAGTCCAGTGGTTTCTTCCCGTCACATTCAGCTGTTGCCAAGGGAGATTTCTCCGGGCATTTTGTCTGTCTTTAAAATAGACAGCAGTGCTAACAGGTGCTTGTGGTACACTGTGTGACCCTAGGGAAATGGGTACAATGTGCTTTGGGCTTAATTTTGTTGTTATTTGTATAGTATATTCGTATAGTCAACACGCTTCCCGAAAAAAAAGATCAGAATTCTAAGTGCTCAACCTCAACTTCTGTGTGACATGGGCAACAACGGGAAGTATATGTGCAGTTTAATACCACAATTGGCTGAGTAAAACAAGAAATAAACAAGCATCTTTCCCAAGACCTCGGGAAGCTGTTCCCCAGCAGCCTCAGGCCAGATCTGCTACGTTTCTACCTAGAGCGGATTTTTAACCTTGAAGTTGTGGAGCCCTGAGGATTCAAGTTGTAGAAGGAAAAGCTGCTGCTTGACTAAGGCAGGTAGCACACACAGATCAGAAGCAGGAAGGGATATAAAACCAGTTTGCATTTTAAGGGGATTGCAAGGAATGCATCTTCATGCAGACTTAAAATGCAGTTTCCTCTGGATGCATTTGACCTGAGTGAGTTTTTCCTCCTTAGGACAACCTTGCGGCTGACCTCCTTGCACGGCAGCTCTTTAGAGAAGGGCTGTGGTGCCGCGTGACAGGGAAGGAAAACCCGGTTCTGAGAGCGCGTCCGGCCGCGAGCTCCGTGCCTTCGGAGCGGGGCTGGGAATGGCTAGTCCCCACTTCAGCAGAGGAGTGCGGGCTGGGCCTGAAGCATTTGCTTCTTCCTGCACTTATTTAACCAACAACTTCACAAATTTAGCTTAGTAACAAATTGAACAAATGCAAAACTCTCTTGCAAGGAAGGGCAGGTTCGTAAATCTTTTACTGCTTTGGAAACGTGGGTCTGCTTTCAAGATTTCCCAAAACCTTGGAGGAGTAATGGTATTGATGGGAAGAATCCCAGCTTTTTCCCCCAATCCAGTATCTGTTCTCTCTCCAGAATTACCATCTCGTCCTAAAACCAAATGTATGTTTGAAAAGAAAAGCACCCTTTATAGCTTCCATATTTCAATATTGACAGGTCCTTGTTGGCTTTTGTAAAAAGAAAATCTCCATGGAGTGGAAGGTACTAAAAATGGAGAGCAGCTTTTTTAATAACATTCCCTGATTTTAATTACAGTTCCCTAGTCCTTTGGCAGTTCCAAAGAAGAGCAGAAATAATGAGAAGCAGGTTCAGTGGCCCCATGTCTGACAGATCCTGTCACGGGCAGCTGCTTGGGAGCAGAGGAGCAGGAGCTCCCTGCATGTGGCTCTTAGTGGTTCTTATTTCCTTTCTCCTTGCATTTTGCCCCAGAATGTCTCTCCTCAGCTCTCCTAGGATCTGAATGGACTAGGGAAAAGGAGTGAAGATTTCATCAAAGGCTGTTATGTGCTGGTGAGTTACATAATGCCAGTTAAAATGTCCTACAATTAAAGAAAGCATCTGGTTAAAATGTCTGAAGTGATCTGAACTCTTTTGCATGCTTTGACACTAGGCACAGATGAATGAGTCTTGCATCCCCTAGAGATGCTGATGCCGTCGCACCTTTCTGGCACTGACACCAACAAAGAAAAATTGCAGGTTAGCCAAAACCGCAGGGTTGAAAAGAGAAGAGAGAAGAGATTTTAAAGGAGAAATTTTGCTTAAAATACAGATAACAAAAGTGCCCTCAATTTGGAGAGAGGAAAAATTACCCTCCTGCGTAATTTCTGTTAATAGCAGCTCTAGAATGGCGCAGAGGATGTTTTCTAATCAGGCTGTTTTGAAAGAGGCTGAAATGCATCATCCCCATAAGGGGAGAGTTTCACCAGCTAATTTATATTGCCTCTGATCAACAAAAAATGGGTATTTTTTCAAAGGTCTGCTTCTCCTCTGCCCTTTGTCTAGCCTTGCTTTTTTCCTTAGTGCAATGTGAATGAGAAAAGCCAATTAATTCAAAGGAGTGGCGTTTCACATGGGCTTTGCACAGCTGAAAGGACAAGGAGAAGGCACAAGGTAACAGAGAATCAGGCCTTTCCTATCATGAATAATGAGCACAGTAGCTTTCCACTCAGCATGGAAAGAAAACAACAGCCTAGCAGGCTTAAATCACAAATCAGCTCCTAGTACCTCAGGGTTAGGGGGCTAGGCTCTCTCAGGAAAACGCCTCAGGATTAGGTGGTGCAGCATCAAGCACCTGGATGTGACTGCCTACTTCTGGGAAAGAGGTCTTAAGCAGTCTGCTGCCTTGCACTTCTGAGATAATTCTGCTCTGGCAGATAAGAAATCTTTTTCCATTCTGTTTTAAGCAAGTGAATCCAGCAGCTCACTAGAATTCCTCTTCAGAGCAGCTGGAATTGCCAAGCTTTAAGCCAGCCAGCGCTGAAGAGCACTGATTTAAGCACCGAGAAGGAAATGAGATGACAGTGGCTCTTTTCCAGCCTCCTCCACTGCCCCTGAAGTTCCTAGACTTCAGGAATATTATTTGTCCCCAGTGTGCCCGTAGCTTCCATACCATCCTTTCCGTGTGCTGGGATAGACCCTACCTGGAGCTTGGCCCTGTCCTGTCCGTGTAAGAGCCCCCAGTGCCCTGTCTGGAGTGGGGAGCTGGGAAGGGAGGCCTTGGTTGAGGCTGTGGTAGGAGAGACACCGCTCTTGGACCGTAGGCAGGGAAATGTGATGGCAGCAGCAGAAGCAGCTCAGCTTTTGCCAGGGAAGTTTCAGCAACTTCAGAGTTAGTTTCCTAGGAAGTGACAATCTACACGCTGCGGCATTCGTAATTCGTTCTGGATCACATGTTTGGGGTGAGTTAGTAGAAGCTAGTGCTGCAGATGGATGATCTTCTTCCTTGGTACTGCCCTGATTCATTTAGCAATCCTGACTCAAGCTAGAGGGGAGAAAAAAATGTCATGCTCAGAGATTTGCCCGCCTCTCCCTTTCCTACTACCAACAGATGATGATTTTTTACAAAGCAATACTTAATCCCTATATTTTTACAGGGAAATCCAGGAAATTCCACCCTTTCCTGACCCCCTGGATGAAAGACAGAAGAAGGTGGCTTTTTCTGTGAACTACATCTGTTGAAGCATCAAGAACTTTGCTGCAGAAGTGGCACCACGTCTTTCTACTGATGGATTCCTGTGAGTCATTGTTTTGATGACAAAAGCTGTTTACTTCACTAGATCATGACCTTCCTGCTTCTGTAGCCCCAACGCTGCTGCACAGCTAGGTGTTGTCTTAGTCAGTATGAGCAGGACCTCTGGGCAGCCTAAAATTTGCTCCGTTTCCCATAGGAGAGCATAAGGATTGCCACGACTGAAATGAGGGATGAAAACACTAAACTTTTTTGCTGCTGGAAGAGAAATGATGGAGCTGTTAGTGCTCTGGTGCTCTAGAAAGGTAAGTTATGTCTCTAGTGGCATCCAATGTGCTCCAATTTCAAAATAAGAACCACAGGTCGAGTAATTTCTCAGTAAGATCATGAATGGGGAATGCTGGATATCTTGCAGGAACAAGCCAGTCTCCAAAGAGCTCCCCATCAGTGCTAACCCATGAGTCTGCATTCTCTGTTGTGCAACAATATTGCATATGTATCTAGAGCCTTGTGCTTCCATTGTCCCTGCTGAGACCTAAAATACCATGGGGAATTACATCATTCTGCCACTGACATAAGTGTCACTTGGGTCTTTTTGCTAGACCTGGGTAAAACCTTGTGATTTCCATTCACAAGGCATCTCCTCAAATACTTCTGGCAGCTCCACTTTATCGAAGCTCATCTGTTTCAGGTTTGTCTTTGACTTATATAACTGAATAATTCTGAAAAATTCATACTACCCCTGCGCAAAATTGCCCATTTGTGGCTTAACTCACTGAACTTTACCAAGGTTTTGTTTTAAGCTAAAAAACACATACTTCTGCCACTCTTCTCTTAAAACTTAGTGTGTGTATCACTGAAAGGTACACCAATAGCAAGAAATATTTTAATAGTCCAAGCTAGAAAAGCCTAAAAAAGCCAAAGCCAACTCAGCCAAAGTTTGGCTTAAATGAAAACTGCTTTAGAATTCTTAGTTTTACAACTTCATTATCTATCAAAGCTTCTTTCTTGTTTTTTTCTCCAAGATTTCTTGCAGATACAGACCCTATTTCAAACACATGACTCATTTCAAATGTGCAAGTAGTTCTGCTGGATTTTTGAAAGAAACATTGAACCTGTATGACTGATGAAATGACTGAATGTAGGCACATGATACTAGCCAGCTAACGCTGTAAGAGTGAGCAAGGGCTTTGTCTAAAAGCAGACAGAATTTCATTAGGATTAATGCAAGCAGATTGGAGATGAACATTTTGAATCTGGAATTGTTTACAAGAGGAAAAAAATGGGAAAAACGGGAAAAATGGAAAAAAATGTCCTGTTTCTGCTTTTGCAGATGTGAAGCAGGTATAGAAGGACACAACTGCATGTTATTGTCGAGCCCTTTTCTGTGAAGGGAGGGTGCCCATCCTGGTGGGCTGCCTTGTTTCAATAGCCAGTCTGTGCAGCAGCAGCTCGCTGCAGCGAACACAGTGGTTCAGCCCCAAGATTGATCCCATTTATACTGCTTGGCTGAGCTAAAACAAAGACGCAGCCTAACGGATAACCAAAGCTTGCTCCAGAGCCACCTCAGAAGTCCGTGAGCAGCAAACGGATGGGATGGTTATGTAATGCCAAGAAGATGTCCATGACAGCTTGCAAAAACCTCCTGGAATGCCTCGTGGCACGCAGGCATGAAGCAGCGCATTACAAAAAATGTGCAGTCATCTGCAGAAAATATGCCCAAGTTATTGGGTGTTGACATAGCAATAAATCCCAAAGCCCATCCCTCAAATGTTAGTCCTTGCAGGCAAGGGGAGAGGAGCTCTCCCGGGGAGCTGCTGGGATCATAGAATCATAGAATGCCCAAGGTTGGAAGGGACCTCAGAGGTCATCTAGTCCAACCCCCCTGCACACACAGGGT